>LTAE01003820.1:12424-25406 GCA_001647135.1 Pontederia paniculata | reverse complement strand
CTACACTTAGTTTATCTATTTCATTTTTAATTCCTTATTATTTATTCTTTACTTTTACTCAATATTATTTAATATACTCTTTCCATAAGATATAATTACTTATATTATATTATATTAATATTTATTCATTCACTAACAAGATTATTTATATACTACAATATACATTTCTCCTTATTGATCTATAATAGTAGCATAATAATCTACTTATTTATTTTATTACATGCAAACTTCTATTTTCTTATTATTTATCCATTACCTTTACTCAAATATTAGCTTATATTACTTCAAAAAGTATCATTTATTTATATATATGTTGTCTTTTTTTTATTCCATTATTATTTTATTCAATTATGAATTGGTGTTATAATATCATATCAATATTTTTAAATGCTCTTACTATTTTTTCTTTCTATTTTTTAATGTTTAAAATAAAAAGTAAACTTGATATAAATCTATCAAATTATATTATGTCGGGCAAACAAATTATAATTACAAATATATATTAATATTCAAAATTATTATTTAAGTATATAAATAACTATATGAGTAATTGTGCACCCTTTGCATAAAAGTTCTTGCTCCGCCATTGATGGAGAGCACGGACAAACCAAGCCAACATATTAGTGGAAAGCAATATAAAATATATAAAATAAATATACAAAACAATAAAGTATCATATTTATTTATATATTTATATTTTTTTGGTAAAATAATTTAAACATATTATAAAAATGAAAATGTAGATTTTCTCAACAACTAAGGATTCATGTGAAGTACCTTTCATATTTTTCTATTTTCTTTTTTTTTTAAATTTAAGTCTTTTAAATTTACTTGGATTGCTCTTGTCGATTCTATTATAACTAAGTGAGGTGAAATAAGGTGCGATAACAAAAAACTCCGTCGAGCCTTTAGAAGTCCCATCACGCGCGAGGCTGTGAGGAAAAAAATGTGAACTTTTTCTTCCGAAGCCAAACAATCACTCCGCACGTCGACAGAGCCGTCACCATCGTCTCCCAAGCCGTCAAAGAGGATAGAGAGAAAAAGAGTTGAGAGAAAATTTTCGGATCTCATTGGAAGGTGCGTTTTCATTCGTATTCAATAAAATTTTAGATATTGATTCTCTATAGTTTTTTTATCAATTTTTAATATTTCAATGATATTATTCTAACACCTAATTCGTTGTTTAAAGAGATTCTTTTGCAAGATGTAAGATTAATTTTTGAGACTTTTTATTTATGTATTCTTTTATATTGATACAAAATTTTTGTATCATATTATTTTTATTTGTGGAAGATTTATTGCTCACTCTCATAATTTTTTTCTCGCCTTGAGAGATTTTCTACGTAAATATTGTGTGCTTGAGATCTAATTTAAATCTCTATATTATTATCATTATATCCTTTAAATTTATGCATTAAGAAAAAAATGATTATTTCTCAAACATCAGTTTAGTATTTTTACAATAGTGGTATTAGAGCAAGATTATCTAATTGCATAAATTTATGAAGGACAATAATACCCCTAGTCGAATGCTTGTGCTGATAGGACTAAATATTATATTGGAAACTCTCGAATCAGAGACTATTTCAATTGCAGTTATCTTTATGATCCAATTGAAGGTGATGTTACAAAATCTAAGGACATGGATGACACAAAGTGAGAGAGATTAAAGACCGAGACAGTTGCACAAATCCGATACTGGTTCAATGATAAAAGGTATTTCATTATACTGTTAATATTGATGAACCTGATCAAATTTAAAAAAAATCGCAAGAGATGTATGAGCGTAAATCACCGCAGAATAAGATGTTAATGAAGAAACTTGTTAACCTGGAGCATAAAGATAGTAATTCTATTGCAGAACATTTGGGTAGCTTTTAGAAATTGATTAATAAGTTAACATCTGTAAAGATCATGTTTGATGATGAGATCCAAGCATTATTGTTACTAAGCTAGTTACTTGATAGTTGGAAAACACTCTCTCTTTAAATAATTTTGTTCCAAGAGAAAAGTTATCTTTAGAAATTATCAAGGATAGCTTGTTCAATGAAGAGACACGAACGTAAGAGCACAAACTCAACAACTTATCAGAAGTGTTGATTGTAGAAGATCGTGGGAGAAGCAAACAAAGACACTCTAACAATCATGATCAATTAAGGTCCAGAGAAAGATCGAAGTACTTAAAAGATCTTACTTGTCATTACTGTTTCAAGCCGGGACACTTCATGAAAGATTGCAAAAAACTAAAACGTGATATGTCGCATGAATGGTCTAACAAGCTGAAAAGGATAAGAATGACAATGATGAAAACAACATTGTAGTGACTACATCTAGTGATGTATACTTTGTTACTGAAGAAGATTTTGTCAACATTGTGAGTCAAGATTCAGTTTGGATCTTAGATACTGCAGCTTCATTTCATGTTACCCTACGTAGAGATGTCTTCTCAACATACACGGAGGATAGATTTAGGTCGGTTAAGATGGAAAAACAAGTCTAAGTTCCTAATTACTAACATCGGTGATATTATATTGAAGACTAACACATGCTATAAGATTGTGCTGAAAGATGTGAGACATGTACCTAATGTCAGGTTGAACCTGATTTTAGTTGAAAAATTGGATGAAGAAAGCTATCTAAGCAATTTCAAAGGGAGAGTATGGAAACTTAAGATAGGTTCATTACTTCTGGCGAGAGGACAAAAATATCGTACACTTTACAAAATTGAAGCACAACACTGCACTAGTGAAGTAAATATGATTGAAGAGATCTCTCCTTAAAAGTTATGGCACAAAAGACTTGGTCACATTGCCAAGAAGGGAGTTTAGATACTGACTCAAAAAAATCTGCTTCCAAATATAAAAGACACATATCTTGATGTATTGGTAAAATTGTTTATTTAGTTAGCAAACAAGAGTTATATTTTACAGAACTCCTTCGTTTATAAGTTTACAAGTACTTGATTTGGTGCATATTGATATTTGTTATATGAAGCATAAACCTCTAAGTGGTTATGTTTATTTTGTTACATTTATCGATGACTATTGGCAGAGTTTAAAAAATTTCATATCGAAGTTGAAAGAGAAAGTTACAAAAAGCCCAAGTGTGTTCCCGCAGACAATGCCAAAGAATACGAAGGTTATTTTGAAGAGTACTGCATCACCTTCGGCATCAAGCTTGAGAAGACAATCATATGGATGTTGTTACATGCTAAGCTATCGAAAGATTTTTGGGGTGAAGCATCGATTATTATGGTTAATCTAATCAACCATTCACCATCACTACCTTTGGATGGTAATATACCTCTAAAAATTTAGTTATGGAAGAATGTTTCATACAAACATCTTAGAGTGTTCGGTTGTAGAGCTTTCGTTCACATCTCAAATATGAGAGATCAAAATTTGACAGCAAAATGAAAGAGTGTATCTTCCTTGGATATGAAGAAGGAGAATTTGGCTATAGATTATGAGATCCTGTTAACAAAAAAATTATGAGAGGCAGAGACGTAGTGTTCTTGGAACACCAAACAATTGAAGATCTATCAAAAGATAAAGAACCAACTTTCTTCAAAGATTATCTAGCTGAGCCAAATTCATTTGAAGCCTAATGATTCATATGTACCTGTAGATAGTCAAGATAATGGTGATGTTGAGCAGCCTATTGAGCATGATGCACATGTGACAAAACCTCAATTGAGAAGATCGACAAGAAAAATACAAAAAACAAAGCGGTACGCCCAACAGAGTGTGTGTTATTAAATGAAGGGGGGGGGGAACTAGAATGCTATGAAAAAATCTTGTCACATGAGAAAAAAAAATGAATGGATGAAAGCTATGTAGGAGGAGATGCAATCTCTATATGAGAACAATTGCTGAAGCTTCACAAAGACAAAAGAGTGCTCAAGAACAAATGAATATTTCGGCTGAAGAGTGAAGAAAATAATCCACACTCAAGATACAAGATAAGATTAGTTGTCAAGGAATTCAGTAAGAAGAAAGGAGTGGTTAAGATGTCATCTATTCGTAAAATTCTTGGATTAACTACTAGCAAGAACTTGTAAGTTGAACAACTTGATGCTAAGAAAACTTTCTACATACTGACTTGGAAGAAGAAATTTACATGGAGCAGCTAGAAGAATTCCAGATAAAAAATAAGGAACATCTGGTATGTATATTGCAGAAAAGCTTATAAGGACTCAAATAAGTACCTCGTCAACGATACAAGAAGTTTGAATCATTTCATGACGCATCAAGAATGCTATAAGATAAATACAAATTATTGTGTTTTGTGAAATATTTTTCACATGATGATTTCATTATTTTATTGCTATATGTTGATGACATGGTTATTGTAAGTCGTGATAAAAGCAAGATTGACAAACTAAAGCATTAACAGAGTCAAATGCTTTTCCATGAAAGACCTAGGAGCTGCAAGCACATCCGTGGCATGAGAATCACTTGTGACCGAGAGTAGTGCAAATTATGGTTATCCCAAGAGAAGTACGTTGAAAGGTTTTGGGGAGATTTAATATGAAGAATGCAAAAACAATTTCATCGCCACTTGCAAGTCACTTCAAGTTGAGTTCTAGATATTGTCCTACAAACAATTTTGAGAAATAAAAGATGAAGAATATACCATATGCATATGCAGTTGGCAGTCTGATGTATGTAATGGTTTGCACGAGGTCAAACATAGCATATGCATTTGGTGTGATCAGTCGATTACTATCAAATCCTGGTAGAGAGCATTGAGATGCAGCCAAGGGGATTCTCAGGTATCTCGATGCACTTATAAAGTATGTTTAAGTTTTGGTGACATTGATCTAGTATCGGAGGGTTATACTGATGTTGACATGGAAGGTGATGTGGATAGTAGAAAGTCTACTTTTGGTTACTTGATGACATCTGCAGGAGCAGCAATCTCATGACAGTCTATGTGACATGAGTGTGTTGCACTATCAATAACTGAGGCAAAATATTTCGTAGCTATTGAAGCATGCAAGGAAATTCTATGGATGAAATAATTTATGGGGGACTTAGGCCTCAAGTAGGAAGAGTATCATGTTCACTTTGATAATTAGAGTACTATACATTTGACTAAGCATTCTAGTTTTTATTCTAAGTCCAATCATATTGATGCTCGCTATCACTAGATTCATGATAAAGATCGAAAAGAAGAAGTTCTATCTTCAGAAGATTCATACTAACAAGAATGTATCAAATATGATGACTAAGCTTCTACCTAGAGAGAAAACTGAGTTCTATAGGGAGCATGCAATTTTGTTGGAGCCCTCTGCATAATTAAGAAATGGTAGTTTTTTGGTCCTTTACTAATTTGGGGGGCCCAAATGAGATGAAATAAAAAAAAAGACTTGGTGAGACTCCAAAGTGTCTTGGAGTGAGACACATGTTTCAACAACATATAAATAAGGTTGGGGGTGTGTGCAATCATTAAGATTTGAGGTGAGATGAGAAACAAAAAACTCGACGGAGCTGTGAGAAGTCCCATCACGCGAGGCTATGGAGAGAGAAAGAGAAAAAAAGTTAAATATTTTTCTCCTAAGCCACAATAATCACGCCCTGCCATTGTCTTCAAGGCACTAAGAGGAGAGAGAGAAATGAATGAGAGAGAAAACTTTTCGATTTCGTTCAAAGATGAGTTCTCAACGATTTTCAATGAAACTTTAGGCTCTATTCTCTGCAATCTTCTTGGTAATATCTAGTATTCCTGTAAGATCCTTCTAACACCTAACCCATTGTTCGGAGAGATTATTTTACAAGATTCAAGATTTATTCATGAGACTTTTTATTTCTGCATTCCTTTGCGCTGATCAAAGAAGGAACTTTGTATCATTATATTGTTCATAGTGAAGATTTGATGCTCGCTCTCGTGATTTTTTTCTCTCACCTTGAGAGGTTTTCCACGTAAATCTTGTGTGTCATTGGTCTGATTTAATTCTCTATATTACTGTGATTATCCCATTTAAATTTATATATTAAGGAAAAGAAGATAATTTTGCAAACATTTGTTCAACCTTTTTCCAACACTTAGGTCCTTTAAGATATATAAATAGGAACTTTATGCCTTTTTTTTGACATAAATGAACTCATAAACCAATTAATAAAAATAAAAGACTATTGTCAAATATCTAGATCACCTTGTCAATTTATTAAAGAAGTATTTGAAGACGATAATAATACACAAAGTTTACCAAAATAAGAACAACCATTACTATGAGAATTTAAAAAATTATGCCCAAAAAGCTATCATTGATAGAAAATATAAAACAACATTATGAGATGTTTCATGAAGCAAGTTTAGTAAGATTCCATATTATATCATGAGCCCTAATGAGAATGAGTGTTTAGAAAAACAATTAAAGAACTTGAGAAAGGTGATAATAGTGAGTACGAGCTCTTATGCCTATACCACTCATGTATTTGGAAGATGTACATTAATAATTGAGTTGTTAATAGAATCAATATTAAGTTTTCGATTTCAAGTATTGACAACATGCTGAACAACTTCATGGTGAATAATATTTTTCAAACTTGTTTTGATAAGAGGACACCATCCTGTTCAAATCCACTTAAGAGATGGTGGAAGATCACTTTAAAAAAAATAAAAACTATTATTTTTAATTAATTGGCTACATGGTGTCAACTCGATGAGAAAGAATTAATTTTTGAGTGTTGGAGAACTGATGGGGGTTAATTTCCATTATAATTAGGAATTTACTTGAAGTTGATTTTTGCCACAAATATTGATGAGGAGAATTCTTACTACCACTAGAAATCCACATGAAGTATATATACACTGAAAGTCGTAGTAGAATTTTTATTTTATTATCCTTTCAAGTTTTGCTATTTTCTTTATGTCATTTTTTATGTTTCCAAAGTATACTTGGATTTTTATTATTATGTCTAATGTATATATGGAATGCAATTGATGCATTTTAGACATGCAACTTAAGTACCCGTCAACTTATATGTTTTGGTATATATGTAATGAAATTAATATGATCTTGTTCCTGAAATAAGATCTGATAATACATTATTTGTTCCTACTTAATCTACATGGAATATTGTGTTTTGTTTATTAGATGGTGTTTCTGTCAATTTTTTTGTTCTTATTAAAATGAAGTAGGAGATAAGAAAAACAAGTACTTTGACTAAAAATTAAGAAATAAGACTTTCGTCTTTCTCATATGCATCAAATAGACTATGATGTAACTTGATTCATACATACATGCAAACATACTATATAGCACGTTCTGCATAAATTCATTATATATTTTAAGTTATTAGGTTCTATCTATTTTTATAAATTATTATATGTTTTTTAATTGAAAATGCTCACTAAATCTTGTGTTAGTAAAAATCGTTAAAGTAGTAAACAATACTAATGCAATGCATATATATATATATATATATATAACAATTAATATCTAAATTTCATGCACACATCCAATATTGACTCAAGAAGAATTTACAAAATAAATAAGTCGTAATATTTTTTCATAATTGACCGTTGTCTATTTTTTTAATCCTGATTTGAATTGAAGATTTTCATACGCAGGTCATAAGTTATTCGAAATGACATAATGTGGGTTACATAACACTACACAAGTTAAAAAAAGGAAAACTATCATTTCTCAAGGTGTCATTTAATATTCCTCCATGTATATTATGATTATAAAAAGTGTTGAGTGGCTTCTTTTTTGAGCAGCATAAAAGAATTCAGAAGAGAAGCCAAATACTTATAATAAGGGCCTAGAAAAGTTTTTTTTGTGAATACCGTAGTTTTTGCTTTATTTCCTATGCTTTCTTTTCTCAGGTCAACATTACTATGGGCACTTTCTAGATCACGATCACCTTTGTGTATTAACATGGATGATGTTCATATATGTAACACCCCAAAATCACACCTCGCCACCTGACAATATGTGACCTCGGGACACTACGGACTTACTTCAATTGACTTTATTTTGACCAATAGGCTGACCCATATCATTTAAAACCAACAATTTCAGCTAAATCATTCTTTTCCAATAGATTAAACTAAAAATCCATTACATCAAGTCCAATAGAAAGATAACATCAAAATAAAATACTAATGATCATAGTTAATTTTAATAAGACTCAAGACTCAACGAGGATCCTATTTCATGTGCATAGTATATCATCACGAGCTGCATCACCATCATCGCCATCAGTACCTATTAAGTATTTATATTGCTTGTAGAATTAAATTCGAAGGGGAGAACTTGTGAGTTGTGACACTCAATATGTAAAGATCATAAATAGATTCCTCAATATGTAATAAACTATAATTTGACAATTAACAATTTAAGAAGGAACAATAGGACAATTTATTACATCCATGATCTCAAGGTCCACTTTAACATATAACATTTTCTTTCAATATCTTTATCAATTGATGACAAGAATATCAGTTGCGCCCATCTTGAGATGCCCATATCTTTCTCATTCAATATATTCATGCCACTCCTTTTATCATTCTATTTATCTTGCCTTAAATGAAAACAATCATTAACAATCGATGTGAGCCTTGCTAATGTATTGAAGATTTAGATTATCCCTGGTGCCAATATGGCTAGCTAGGTCATGGGGTTCTTTTCTAACCCAAGTAGATATCCGTAAAATTAAATAGTCCAAGAAGGAACTCAATTCAATTAATAATAACAATAGGGATAAATTTCTCAATTCACTAGGGGTCCTCCTCTTCATACATAAATTCAATCACAATCATTATAGTTTCTAAATTTTATTCTATATTAGGCTAGATTTTCATTTAAGGACACTTAAACCTACATCGTGCAGTAGGTCATGCTCAATCAATCAATACAACATGTAAAAATAAGGCACAAAATAAAGTAGCAGGATATTTCGGTGAGACAACACGGCCCGTGCCGGGGAGTCCGTACTAGAGAAATCATTTAAAACTATAATCAACTCAGGGAAGGACAATAATTATTCTAATCCAAATCAATATCAATTATTATTCCAATGCATATGGAGAGCCATAATTACGATCCTAATAACAGACATTGCTTTGTAGCCCAACTACCTTCTTCATCTTTGCCCTAGATCTATCTCCATGCTCCTCCTTCATGATGAATGATCTTCTTGTCCTCTCTTCCTCCTTGTTGATCTAACCCCCGTGAAGTGAGAGTGAGAGAGAGAGCGGAGCAGAGAGAGAGAGAGAGAGAGAGAGAGAGAATTATGGGATGAGGGGAGAGGGTTAGGTCCTATTTATAGGAAAGTGAAATCACCCCTAGATAGAGTTTTAGAACTCTGACTTTGTATGTAATTATAATTTCATAAGATAATATTCCATATAATTAAACGTTTCTTCAATGTTAATTTGAATAGGAGTAGGAATATTAAATTGATAAGAAAATATTACTATAATAATTTGACTTCAACTCTTAATTATTTTCCCATCCTAACTAAACTATATCTTTTCTTATCTAATCCTAAATTTTTTTTATTTTTAATTATTTAAAAATCTGGGGTGTTACATCATAACCTCCTTAAAATTCAATTCATCCTCGAATTTAGGCATGACATCTAGATTCATCAAAATTTCACATTTGTTTTCTATGTTCCATCATACTCAATCGGTATCAGGATAATTCAATAATTCCTTTATCATGTCGATGCCCTGTAATCATATATCTTCATCATTATAACATTGTTTAATTTGTACCTTATTATTTTAATCTTGATCATGATCATAACCTCAAAAAGAATATTCACCTAAATTCCTAAAGTTCATTCCTCAAGTTTCTCCTCGAATTCCTTGCAATCATAAAAATCAATTATCATTCAATTTTTTATCATCAAGAATTGTAATCTAAATATATTTTTCCTATAATCATCTTATCATCAAGCATTTATTGTTTTGTACTATCCCTTAATAACCTACTTAGTAATCATGTTAGATTATTCAATGGGATATCAACATATCAGTTTTAGCTAAGTCCAAATTTTTTTTCCTCTAGATAACCTCCTTAGGAATAAGGTTATTTCTAAGTTAGAATATCATACAGTGACAAAATGTTATGGAGATATCTACAATTATACAACTTCCAATTAGAAATAATGACTCTATTATAACTTAACTCATATATGATGGCACGATGATGAATCATGATGCTTGCACATGTACCTTTATCTATCTAGGGATAACTAAGAAGTGCCCCTCAGTAGGCTCTGATACCTTACTATAACACCCCCAAAATCAGATCTCGCCACCTGGCATTATGTGACCTTGGGACGCTGCGGACGTACTTCAATTGTATTTATTTTGACCAACGGTCTGACCCATATCATTTAGATCCAACAATTTTAGCTAAAACATTCTTTTCCAATAGATTAGACTAAAAATCCATTACATCAATTCCAATAGAAAGCTAATACCAAAATAAAATACTAATGATCATAGTTCATTTTCATAAGATTCAAGACTCAATCAGGATCCTATTTCATATGCAGAGTAGACCATCACGAGCTGCATCACCATCACCGCCATCGATATCTATTAGGTATTCATATTGCTTACAGAATTGAATTAGCAGGGGAGAACCCGTGAGTTGTGACACTCAATATGTAAATATCATAAATAAAATCTTCAATATGTAATAGAATATAATTTTAGAATTAACAATTTAAGAAGAAATAATAGGACAATTCATTACCTCCATAATCTCAAGGTCCACTTTAACATGTAACATTTTCTTTCAATATCTTTATGAATTAATGGCAAGAATATTAGTTGCACCCATCTTGGGATGCCTATATCTTTCTCATTCAATATATTCATTCCACTCCTTTTATCATTCAATTTATCTTGCCTTAAGTGAAGACAATCATTAACAATCTATGTGTGCCTTACCAATGTATTGAAGATTTAGATTATCCCCGGTGCCAATATGACTAGCTAGGTCATGAGATTCCTTTCTGACCCAAGTAGATATCCATACAATTCAATAGTCCAAGAAGGAACTCAATTTAATTAACAATAACAATAGGGATAAATTTCTCAAATTCACTGGGATCCTCCTCTTCATACATAAATTCAATCATAATCATTATAGCTTTTAAATCTTATTATTAATTAGGCTAGGTTTTCGTTCAAGGACACCTAAACCTATACCGTGCAACAGATCATGTTCAATCAATCAATACAATTAATTCACGTAAAAACAAGGCACAAAATAAAGTAGTATGATATTTCTGTGAGACAACACGACCCATTCCGGGGAGTCCGTACTAGAGAAAATCACTTAAAATTGTAATCAATTCGGAGATGGGTAGTAATTATTCTAATCAAAATCTATATCAATTATTATTCCAATGCATATGGAGAGCCTTAATTATGATCCTAATTACATACCTTGCTTTGTAACCCAACTACCTTCTTCATCTTTTCCCTAGATCTGTCTCCATGCTTCTCCTTCATGATGAACCATCTTCTTGTCCTCTCCTCTTCCATGTTGATCTAACCCCCATGAGAAGAGAGAGAGAGAGAGAGAGAGAGAGAGAGAGAGAGAGAGAGGGGGGAGAATTGTGAGATGTGGGGAGGGGGTTAGGTCCTATTTATAGAAAAGGAAAATCACACTAGATAGAGTTTGAATGCAATTAGAATTCTAACTTTGTATGTAATTATGATTTTATAAGATAATTTTCCATATAATAAAAGTTCCTTCAATGTTAATTTGTATAGAAGTAGGAATATTAAATTAATAAGAAAATATTACTATAATAGTTTGACTCCAACGCTTAATTCTTTTTCCATCCTAACTAAACTATATCTTTCCTTATCTAATCCTAACTTTTCTTTTTTTTTAGTTATTTAAAAATTTTGGGTGTTACCTCATTACCTCAAAATTAAATTCTTCTTCGAATTTAGGCATGACATCTAGATTCATCAAAATATCACATTTGTTTTCTATCTTCCAACATAATCAATCGGTATCAAAATAATTCAATAATTCCTTTATCATGTCAATGCCATGTAATCATATATCTTCATCATTATAACATTGTTTAATTTGTACCTTAGTCAATATTTTAATCTTGATCATGATCATAACCTCATAAAGAATATTCATCTAAATTTCCTAAATTCATTCCTCAAGTTTATCCTCGAATTCCCTTCAATCATAAAT
This sequence comes from Pontederia paniculata, assembly GCA_001647135.1. Lineage (NCBI taxonomy): Eukaryota > Viridiplantae > Streptophyta > Magnoliopsida > Commelinales > Pontederiaceae > Pontederia > Pontederia paniculata. The sequence goes on along the minus strand of LTAE01003820.1, from coordinate 13,210 downwards.
CCAATTGTCATTCATTTTTTTATCATCAAATTGTAACCTAAATATATTTTTCCTATAATCATCTTCTCATCAAGAATTTATTGATTTGTACTATCCCTGACTAACCTACTTAGTAAACATGTTATATTATTCAATGGGATATCAACATATCAGTTTTAACTAAGTCCAATTTTTTTCCTCTAAAGAACCTCCTTAGGAATAAGGTTATTTCTAAGTCATAATATCATCCAATGACAAAATTTCGTGGGGACAACTTCCAATTAGAAATAATGACTATATTATAACTTAACTCATACCTCATGGCGCGATGATGACTTTGATGCTTGCACATGAACCTCTATCTATTTAGGGACATCTAAGAAGTGCCCCCTCATTAGGCTCTGATACCTTACTGTAACGCCCCTAAAATCACACCTCGCCACCTGGAAATATGTGATCTCGGGACGCTACAAACTTATTTCAATTGACTTTATTTTGACCAACAGTCTGACTCATATCATTTAAAACCAATAATTTCAACTAAAACATGTTGAATCTAGGATCCCGAGAGTGTTTTGATGATCACAAATTTGTAAGGGAACTTAGTCTACACTGATGAACTTGTTGAGCTGAATTCTGTAACAGGATATGTTCAAGTTCAGAGTTGATAGGTCGACCTGAGTTGAAGGAATGTTCGACCTGTGCACACAGAAGATATATCAGAAGAACTAGATGTGTGCAGTGGTCGTCCTAAGTATATGAAGCGGTCGACCAACATTAAAGGAGGAATACATATATGGAGGCGAG
>LTAE01003820.1:0-10347 GCA_001647135.1 Pontederia paniculata | reverse complement strand
CCAATTCCCCCCCCCCCCCCTTTTGGTGCCATCCAGATCCTACAAAACATTCTTTTCACATAGATAAGACTAAAAGTCCATTACATCAATTACAATAGAAATCTAACATTAAAGTAAAATACTAATGATCATAGTTCATTTCAATAAGACTCATGACTCAACCAGGATCCTATTTCATGTGCAGAGTAGACCATTGATGCGAGCAAAAATATACATGTTGCACGCATCTATTTCATATCATTTCTTAGTGTTTTACATTAATTTATGCATTATTCTATTTACTTTTGTTGATTTTTCATTTATGAGTCAGATTCTACCTAAATGTTCATTGTGATTAATTTTCAATCGAAATGACCTTAATTCATAATGAATACTAAAAAAAGCAAGAATCAAGTCACGGTCACTCATAAATAACTAAGATAACATGCCGTGTCACTCGACAAAGCGGCCAATGTTCAAGTAGGTATAGAAGCCGCACCATTTTAACCTAAAAAATGGTCCATGTTGACCTTAAAATGGACCGAGTTATCCTAGAGCTACATGTGTCCACGACGTGTTCATATCAAAATGGACACCATCGACATCCCAGATGCTGCCACATGTCATCATCATAGAGCAATGCCAGCCGTGTCCAAAAGCGTGTTGAATTCAAACTTGAAGGTTAACGAAACGGACTGTGTTGCTAGCAAAACGGGCCATTTTCAGCCACATTTATGTTGGCGCGCAATCTGGAGGCTGGTATGAAATCATTCGTGTTCAATCAAGACTCCTCCCAGCTGTCTAGTTCCATGTTCAACTCCGAATTTTCACCTATAAATAGGCCTTCATACAACCATAGTAGACATCTGTGAGAGGTCAGCAAAAATCAGAGACTCCTTACATTTCTACATATGTTTGAAGAGCTGAGAAGCCAAACATTGGAGGAGAACCCTAGAAGCCAGATTGAAGATCTAGACGACGATAGAATTCTACATATTTTATTTGTTTTATATTCTCACCTTTTTAGGCTTAGTATTATTTTATTTTATGTTTAAGTTTAAATTCTGTTGAACCCTAATTATTACTTGGATTATCAATATCTATTTGTAAACTTGCACCTTATTTCTGATTACTATCGTTCAATTGAGATTTTCATTGGTCTTAATCGAGAGATCCTACTAACGGAGTTTCTCTAAATTCAGATTTCAGATTGTTGAATATTTTATTTCGCTGGGTTAAAATGCTTTGTTTCCTTTTGAAAACGACCGTTTTCGTCCTTGTTTTCTTGTCCCATTTTTTTTATTGTCTCATTTGCCTCTACATTTTCATTTCCGAACGTGGGTCGTGATCTTAGCCGACATGGTCCATTTTGTTTGAGTTTTATAAGCCGTTTATGACTCCGTTTTTGCGTACGTATTCTGAATATCTTAATCATTGAGGAACGCGGTCGTGATCTTAGATGACTCGACCTTGTTCTCCCACATCTCTGAATTTAATATTGAAATTGTTGAGGAACACGGATCATGATCTTGCCCGACTCAACCGTGTTCCCTCTCAATTTCACAAGCCGTGTTTTATCTTTGCGCGAACAAGGCCTATTTTCATATGCGATGCGGGCCATTTTCTGGTATTCTTATTTTTTGTTGATTTCTATCCAATTTTAGAATTCATAAATTGTGAGTTGCTATTCACTCGAGAGAGGCCTAGAAAATCCTTCCACAATTTAATATTTAAAATATTTCAATTGATTAAACCCAATAGATAACAATGGTGAACAAAATTCTAACCCAAACAAATTTATCTGATCGAAGTTTTTGAAAACACTAATCTCATCTTTTATTTTTTCCTTTATTTTCTCTTTTTTTCTTTTTCTTTTTCTTTTCAAAAGATATTTTTAAAATCTCATTTTCAAGTATTTAGAAAAGATTTCAGATTTTAAAATTCATCAGTCCCTGTGGGATCAACAACTCAATATTCACTCTTTATTATTTGTGTGATTTGTACACTTGCCGAGTTTTACACTTGTGATTTTTCGCATCAAGTTTTTGGCGCCGTTGCTGGGGACTATTTTGAGTTTTAGTTTCTAAACTTTTTATCATTGATTAATTTGAAAATTTTCTAATTCGGTCTTGGTTGTGCGTGCAATTATTAAGGGAAGTCTCTTCTACGCACGCAACATGATTCGTGTTTTTCCTGACACGGACTACGTGACATCGTACACGGAATGTGTTCTCAGATAAAATAGTCCATTTTTGTGTTGGCAATTTTACTACTGATTCTTCTGAATTCTTTCAGGAAAAAAAACTTTATCCTCAATGACGAAGAAACAAAAGCCCAATCAATCAAAGCCACAAGTTGAAGAAAAGAAAAATACTTTGAAACATGTTGAAGTCCATAAGCATAAACAACTTGATTCATCAAAAGCGTCTTCGAGCCACTAGCAAGAGGATACTCCTAAAATAATTCAAGTTGACATTAATCAACCTAGACAAAGTGACAGTAGTCATCTATTCAAGCTGAAGTGGATGCCCTTTCGATGAATCCACTTATTATGTTGACCTAAATTATGATCATGTTTGTGTCCAAATTCTCCATAAAAGGAGTATATTCAAAGCATGGAGTATCAAATTTCAAAAATTAATCAACGCAATGTAGAAATTGATGATGTCATTAAATCATCAACAAAGTCAAGAGTCAAGTTGGAAGATATGTTTGGTCAAGTCATATCTACAATTAAGGAAAAAATTAATCAACGCATGGAGTATCAAATTTCAAGTCAAGTATATTCAAAGCATGGAGTATCAAATTTCAAAAATTAATCAACGCAATGTAGAAATTGATGATGTCATTAAATCATCAACAAAGTCAAGAGTCAAGTTGGAAGATATGTTTGGTTGATATGTTTGGTCAAGTCATATCTACAATTAAGGAAAAAATTAATCAACGCATGGAGTATCAAATTTCAAGTCAAGTATATTCAAAGCATGGAGTATCAAATTTCAAAAATTAATCAACGCAATGTAGAAATTGATGATGTCATTAAATCATCAACAAAGTCAAGAGTCAAGTTGGAAGATATGTTTGGTCAAGTCATATCTACAATTAAGGAAAAAATTTCCATGCAGGATCAACTTATCAAAGACTTGAAAACCAGATTGACTCAACTATAAGATCACAAGAAAATTATTGACGATCACCCTCCTCCTACATCGCCTTCAAAGATTCTAGATAAGTTTGAAATAATGCAAACCAAGATTCAGAAGCTAGAGAAGCAAGTTGCAAATTTATCTACTCAATTGGTAGAATCTTCAAAGGAAAAGCATGTGGAGAACCCAACAACGATCATATGTCCATGTCACCATCAAAACTCATACGGAAGATGATGGAGACCACGGAGATATTATCAGCCAATGACATGGACGAGGGAGTGGCGTGTGAAGGAGACTAGTGAGTATGTAAGAAAATGGACAAGTCCGAAGGAGGAGCTCGCCTTCGGATAGCCCAATCATTACATCCAGCCTTCCTCATCAGTCAGCGTCACAAGGGGAGAGGAGCACAGAACATGGACAATTAGCATCATCATCAACACCAACCCGATGTTGGCAACCAAAGAGCCCAACTATAACAAAACTTCAAATGACACCAAGCTCTCAAGACAAGGGCAAGACAATATTCATTGAACTAGATGGTCAGAATTTGATGGAGGCTAACTATCTACCCATCAAAATTTGCTGAGTCAGAACATGGGGAAGGACATCAACGAGAAATTATTTATCCACAGTGAGATTGTTTCTAATTCAAAATTTTATTCTGATTTTTGATTTCTTTTATTTATTTTTTTAGGATTAATTTTGATTCTAAAAAATAAAAAAAAGATTTAGTAATATTTTTTTTAAAAAAAAAGCGGCCCATGTCAAGCTTAAAATGGGTCGTGTTCTTCACTAATAATTTCTACAGCCACGTCGACAATTGTTCTGCAGGGTCTTGAAACGGTTCATGTTGGTAATTCATTGATGTTACAACACGGGCCGCATTACATAGGCAAAATGACCCGGGTGAGAGCATAAATTAGGGTCAACCATCACGGAAGGTCATATCTTTTATTTCAGCATCTCGAATCCCGTGAGCACGCCTGGCGTTTCCAGCTCCTCGAGTCACGCGCCCTTCGACGCTTCATAAATAACACAGTGCCACAAAATGGATCGTGCCCTTTATTGTCATATCAGACAGGGCACTCGTACCGTGCTATTTAATCGTGAGATTTGTGCAACTCCTCGATCTGCGTGCCAATTGTCATCGACTACCATGAATGATACGGGGGTTTCTATAAAATGGAACGCGGTCATTCTTCCCAGCAGTCACATTTCTTCTCTCATGACTAAGCAGCAAAATCGGTCGCGCCCTTCGTCTTCAACCAAGATCCTCCGACAAATAACTCCGTCCGCATTCAACACCGTCTGCTGCATTATTCTTTGTCGACGCGCCTTCGAGCCGACATGCCTTCTTCAACCATGTCTCCTTGCAACAACTCAAATGCCACCTTGCAACTCCGGCCACGTTCTTCTTCTCCAACGCATCTCCGACGCAACGCTGCCTGCAGCCGAGATCAACACCTGTCGTACATCTCAACGCTCGGTGTGGCCCGCCTTCATCTCACACGATGCAACTTGTGCGGGATGCCACACCATTCTTCATGTCGTGCCGGGCATCAACACCGTCGATCGTGCTCATCAACATCGGTCGCACATTTCTCCTCTCGCCGCGGCTCGCTTCTTCAAGTGACAACGCGTTCAGCCATTTCTTACACCGCCAGCTGCGACTCCGCCCACACTTTGATCTCGATGCCGTGCTCCTGCTGCCGGACGCGCCCCCAGGCAACCCGACCACGTTTCCTCACACAATCCATCATCAACACTGGACAGGCCCTTCCTCTGACGCACCCGCAACACCTACCTCCACCAACTTTCAGCCGCAAACTGCCTCTTCAAGACACGTGCATCCGAACACGGCCCAAAATGCCTTCTTCTTCGACCATGTTCATCAAAACTACATGGCGCCTAACACTTGCCTCGTTAACAAGATCACAACTGCAATGAGCCGCGTCGACAACTCCTCAACACGACCCATTTTACTTCAGCGTGGTTTAGTTTTTGACTTCTGTGATGCACACAGTTTCCCTCTCCAGCGTGGACCATGTTCATCTGCAGAATGCCTCCTCGATGCCAAACTTTAGAAGTAATAGAGGAAGAGGCTCGTGCCCAAATGCTAGACCGAACCATGATTCCAAAGCCAGTACACTTTCAAGACAGAGACTGGGAGTAAGAGCGATTCTATCAGAGAATCGGGAAACTGTATGTCATCGCCACTAAGTATGCTTGCCTCGACACAATGCATCGGATTGGAGTCTACAATGATATCATCACACTTTTTGGTTGGGTCGGCATGGGAGAGTTTGTATTGAAGCAATGACCAACTTATGTGAAGTTGACCTATGAGCACTTGAGTTCCTTTGAAGCAAATCATATTGATAGATTGACTCTGCATAGAGAGAGCCCTAGATGGGAGGTGCCCACCATCTCATTCTGGATATACAATCAGGAGTTTACTCTTATCCTCAAGGAACTCAATTTTGTATTTGGGTTCCCAGAGCTCAACCACAGTTTAGATAATAGTGACTTCAGTGCCTCTGACTTTTGGAGATCCATCATAGGAGAGGACTGTTTGCAGTTGGCACGTACCAAGGCAAGCAGGATCCAAAACCCAGTCCTATGATATGTCCAAAAGATCTTGTCCAACACTATCTATGGTTGAGGTGACAAGGATGGGGCTGTCAATGAGACCGATTTGTTTCTGATGTGCGCGATGCTGGAGGGGAGGTAGATCAATGTGGGTGCATTCTTGGCCTTCAACTTGCAGAAATGCGCAAAGAAGACAAAGGGCACCATCGTCATTAGCGGCCTGGTAACAGCTATTGCAGAGCACTGCCATCTTCACCTCACACCCCTGCTGCCTCTAGCAATCGATCTCTTGAAGGTAATTCACATGAAGCTTATTACGATGATCTGAGGTGAGCCGTACTTCATTTTCAGGGTTGTAAGGAGATGATTGCCTATGGCATAGAGCACGAATACAATTCTGGATCGTGCCAACTTGATCTACTATCCACCCTTGGCCACTGACGATGAGCCCGAGGAGCCAGAACAGCCCACACAACCGATGGAGGGGAGGGCCCGTCATATGCTAGGCATGACTTTGAGGAGGGCCCTTCATATTCTACACACGACTATCAGGAAGGGCCTTCGTACAGTGAGCCCCACTATCACATGCCCGAGGAGACCCTCCACCTTCAGAGCCACCAGAGCAGGTCGTTCCTATCAACTTCGCCTATGCGGCTCACTATGGTTCTTCTTCATCAAGCACCTTCGACTTTGCCACTTTGCAGAGCACCATGGAAGGGATTAGAGCAATCCAGGCGGAGTATCACCAGGCCAACATGAGCCACCAAGACTATGTGGATCGATCTATCGACGATCATCAGCGCCAGCTGGATCATATGTGAGATTTATGTAGGAGGAGCGTTGTTGTGCAGAGGAGGACCATCACCTTGCAGAGGAGAATTGTCGCCTGACAGAGGAGGACCGACAACATTTATTCCAGCTGGGGAGGATTATGCGGCGCTAGCATGATTACCACCTCAGCTAGGGTCATTTTGGGATGAGACTACCTTGGCCTCTACCGCCACCACAGAGATACATCTAGGTCATTTTTCTTCTTTCTTCTACTTTTGCATTTTGTTTGTATTCCTTAAGGCTTCTCAACACTGAGGACAATGTTTGATTTAAAGCTTGGGGATGTTGCATTTGTCATGCATTTTTGTTTTTGCATTTGTTGTGTGCTTGCTTATTGCACTATGTACTACATTTTGTCAGAAAAAATTGCATTATCTCGTGCAAACTAACTAACTTACTAACTTCGAGTACTAACTTCAGACACCTTGCTATTCTATGAAATCTAATTGTTGTTGCCTTTATCGATTATCGCCTTAGTAAAGGGTATTGGAAAGAAGTTTGTTGCCACGTAAAGTTATGAACTTTGTACTACATTACTAGTCTACCTGACTTTGATTTATTTTATGTCTTGATTATAATTGCATTTTTATTGAATACATTAAGTAATTGTTGAGCTTATTTTGAATAAGTATAAATGTGGAAAGATTGAAATTTTGTAAACATATTTGCATAAAAAATGTTGAGGAGACACAAAAAGCGTTATTTGGAACCTTGGTGTGTCTGGGTTATTAGATCCATAGGGAATTCTTGCCGGCAACCTAAGACCTGTTGGCTGGGTTCTGCCGATTGAAAGCCCATTACATGGACCACCTTGTAGAATATAGAGAAGCACTGGAGTATTCAAATAACAATTTAGTTCGAAATATTCATTTTAGAACCAAGGTTTGTTCGGGCAAGTAAACTCGGGGGTGCCTTAAAACTTGTTGCCCTAAGGCCATCTGATTTGGGAGTCATCAGTTGAAAGTCTGCTACAAGGATGACCTTGCGTACCCCTACTTGGAGACTAGAAATTAGAAAAAGGAAATTGATAGTTTAATATAAATACAACATTTTTGATAGCTCAACCCTTGAGTTTTCAACATTAATGCTGCTATACGATAAACTATTTTTTCTTTACGGAGTTAGACTTGAAATGTTTAAATATGTTTGAGTTAATAATTATTACAAGGCCAGGATCTTTTGGGACTGTGGATAGATACTCTAGCGATTCTCGTATAAAAACATAGTTGGAGGAAAGTAGTGGTTGGTAACAGGAAAGCTATGATTAACTCTTTTGATTCTTGAACATTGTCTTTAAGTTTTTGCTTGAGGACAAGCAAGTATTCAAGCTTGAGGGTGTTTGATGCGAGCAAAAATATACATATTGCATAAAGCAAAAATATACATATTGCATAAAGCAAAAATATACATATTGCATACATCTATTTCATATCATTTTCTTAGTGTTTTACATTAATTCATGCATTATTCTATTTACTTTTGTTGATTTTTCATTTATGAGTCAAAATCTACCTAAATGTTCTTTGTGATTAATTTTCATGCCAAATGACAATTCATAGCGAATACTTCAAAGACGAGAATCAAGTCACAGTCACTCGGAAATAACTAAGCAAAATGGGCCGTGTCAATCAACAAAGCGGACAGTGTTGAAGTAGGTATATAAGTCGTGTCATTTTAACCTNGCTTGAGGACAAGCAAGTATTCAAGCTTGAGGGTGTTTGATGCGAGCAAAAATATACATATTGCATAAAGCAAAAATATACATATTGCATAAAGCAAAAATATACATATTGCATACATCTATTTCATATCATTTTCTTAGTGTTTTACATTAATTCATGCATTATTCTATTTACTTTTGTTGATTTTTCATTTATGAGTCAAAATCTACCTAAATGTTCTTTGTGATTAATTTTCATGCCAAATGACAATTCATAGCGAATACTTCAAAGACGAGAATCAAGTCACAGTCACTCGGAAATAACTAAGCAAAATGGGCCGTGTCAATCAACAAAGCGGACAGTGTTGAAGTAGGTATATAAGTCGTGTCATTTTAACCTAAAAGACGGTCCATGTTGACCTCAAAATGGACTGTGTTGTCCTAGCGCTACCTGTGTCCACGCCGTGTTCATATCAAAACGGATATCATCGACGTCCCAGATGCTGCCACATGTCATCATCATAGAGCAACGTCATCCATGTCCAAAGGCATGTTGAATTCAAACTCGAAGGTTAACAAAATTGGTTGTGTTGCTAACAAAGGCTGATATGAAGTTATGTTCAATCAAGATTCCTCCCAGTCGTCCAATTCCATGTTCAACTCCGAATTTTCACCAATAAATAGGCCTTCATACAGCCATAGAAGACATATCTAAGAGGACAACAAAAATCAGAGACTCCTCATATTTCTAGACTTTTGAAGAGCTGAGAAGCCAAACATTGGAGGAGAAGCTTAGAAGCTAGATTGAAGATCTAGAAGACGACAAGATTCTGCTGATTTTGTTTGTTTTATATTCTTACTTTTTAGGCTTAGTATTATTTTATTTCATGTTTAAGGATAAAATTCTATTGAACCCTAATTACTACTTGGATTATCATTATCTATCTGTGATCTTGCACCTTATTTCTGATTATTATCGTTCAATTGAGATTTTCATTTGTCTTAATCGAGAGATACTACTAACGGAATTTCTCTAAAATCATATTTCAAATTATTAAATATTTTATTTCGCTGGGTTAAAATGATCAATTTCCTTGTGGAAACGGCGTGTTTTCGTCCCCATTTTCTTGTCCCATTTTTTTGACCATCTCATTTGCTTTTGCGCATTTCATCGCCGGACGCGGGCCGTGATCTTAGCCGACACCGTCCATTTTTGTTGAGTTTTATAAGACGTTTGTAACTTTGTTTCTGCGCACGCATTCTGAATATTTTAATTATTGAGGAACGCGGTCGTGATCTTAGCCGACTCAACCTTGTTCTCCCACGTCTTTGAATTTAATATTGAAATTGTTGAGGAACGCGGTCGTGATCTTAGCTGACTCAATCGTGTTCTCTCTCAATTTCACAAGCCGTGTTTTATCTCTACCCGAACGCAGTCCGTTTTCGAATGCAACGAAGGTCGTTTTCTGGTATTCTTATTTTTGACTGATTTCTATTCAATTTCGGAATTCATAAATTGTGAGTTGCTATTCACTCGAGAGAAGCTGAGCAAATCCTTCCACAATTTCATATTGAGAATGTTTCAATTGATTAAATCAAGAGATAACAATGGTGAAACCGAATTCTAACCCCAACAAATTTATCTGATCAATTTTTTTGAAAACACAAATCTCATCTTTTATTTTATCCTTTGTTTTCTCTTCTTTTCTTTTTCTTTTCAAAAGATATTTTTAAAATCCCCTTTTCAAGTTTTCATATAAGATTTCAAATTTTAAAATTTATCAGTTGGATCGACAACTCAATATTCACTCTTTATTACTTGTGCAATCACTACATTTGCCGAGTTTTTACACGTGTGAATTTTCGCATCAACCATCACGAGCTGCATCACCATCACAGTCATCGACACCTATTAAGCATTTATATTTGCATAATTGATAAGTGAATGAAATGAACGTGAATTTAGTCTTTTTGTTATTTAAATAGAGTTCATTTTGTTCTTATTTATGTTTAATATTTGGAGATCTACACAAAGTTGTAATTGTTTTGACAGGAGACAACCAACACGCGAAAACGGGGAAAATGTCGAGTTATCAGTGAAAATACGGTCGACCCGGCTCAGAGAATACGCCCGTATCC
>LTAE01003819.1:0-29972 GCA_001647135.1 Pontederia paniculata | reverse complement strand
ATATATATATATATATATATATATATATATATATGCAACTCATTTAGAAAATGTTTTGCAATTAAATATATCTTTTATATACATCATGTATTCATTATTTTAGTTGAAATTGTAACGTTTCCATATACATAGCAATATATATATATATATATATATAGTCTTCTGCTGGCGAAAGCATGTCGCAATGCCACTCCAAAGTTTCTTAGTTCAGACTTGTACACATTATATGCATGAACCAGGAACTTTCTTTTTCTTTAAAACAAGTCCATCTGTCAACACATAAAGTTATACCGATTACATAAATTTATACCTACTTCTGAACGCATGTATAATGAATGCCGGAGACAGCAAACGCATGCAAGGAGTGAATAAAGTAAAACACACATCAGCATCCAAGTAGAAAAATTCAACTCCTAAGACCTTCAAATAATTATTTCAAAGAAGAAGCTTCTCCATCTATTAATTACTTCCTTGTATAAGTATAATACTCCCTATTTATTTCTCTACACAGTAATCATGCAATTATCATACATGAAGAACTATATTCGAAGAAAAATTATCATGTACCAATATTGAAACTTGATCAGGCCAAATTGTTCCACTCCTTGGACAAGAATTGAAAAGGGCTCTCCATTAATATTAATAAAAGAAACAATTGGGAAAATAGCAGACACTTTTTTTTCGATAGAAAAAATATGGATATATTTACTTGTAATATTACTAATACCACAATTGATATGTCCATATATAGTGCAAAAATATATATATTTTAAAAGAAAACATTACACCATGCCCTTTGTCAACGGTCCCATCCACCTGCTGGACCCGAACACGATAACACGGTTCGACTCGCCCACGACTCCGCCAGTAACCCGAGCCGATGAGCTCACGGCCTCGCGCTTAACCTTTCGCCTCTCCTCCTCCTCCTTCCGGACCACGACCTCCTCGACCCGGTCCATCAAGCCCCTGACCACAACCCAATACCAATCCTCCGCCGTCGGATCGCGATCTAACGGCAGGAACCGGCAGGCCTCGAACCGCCTGAGCACGTAAACCAGCTCGACCGAGTCGGCAAAGCCCAGTGATTTCAGCCGGTGCGCCATCTCCTTGATCCGAACCAGGATCTCGCCCTCTGCCGTGACCCTGTCGTCCTCGACCAGTCTCGCGACCTCGGCGAGCAGCTTGTTGCGTTCGGCGCCGGCCACCGTGATCGGCGTCCGGCTCATCTCCTCAACGATTCCGACGATCGCATCCAGCTCGGAGATGAGGTCTCGGTCTAGGAGTGAGGCGAGGCGGTCCTCGTCGGCCTCAGACTTGGTGAAAGAGCGGCGGCGCTGGAGGCTGCCGGAGGAGGTGGAGGAGGAGGAGGAAGGGAAGAAAGGGGTGGAGAGGAGGAGCTCGAGGAGACGGGCGTACCATCGGACGCACGATGAGACGGAGAAGGAGGAGGAGAGGGGAAAAGAGGAGAGGACGAGGGGGTTGCGTCCGGAGGAGGGATGGCGGAGATGGGCGTTGGGGAGCTGGTCGCGGATGATGAAGGAGCCACGGGAGAGGAGGTAGTGGATGGCAAGGAGAGACTTGAGGGCCACGGTGGGGTTGCGGGTGCAGAGGAGGCGGTCGGCGAGGGCGGAGGCGAGGCCGGCGACGGAGAGGCGGGAGCCGTGGCCGAAGGCGAGGAGGGCGTCGATGCAGCGCGGGTGCGGGGGCTCGGCGGCGGGGAGGTGGGAGGTGGCGCGGAGCACGGCGAGGGTCGCGGCGGGAAAGGGGGCGGCGGCCACGGCCTTGCCCACAGAAGCCGTGTCCTTGAGGGCGCCGAGGAGGCCACGCAGCCTCCGACTCATTTCTCTGCGCCCACGCGAACGCGAAGACGGAGGAGGCCAAACAGGAGAAAGAAAAATAATAGTAGCAGTTAAGAAGAGAACGCAAGTGGGATTTTATTTTGGGAGACAAATGTGCTCGTCAACTTTATATATATATATATATACTTTTTTAATCTGTAGCATATTAAAAAAATAACAGACACTTTATGTACATAACAATTTAATCACTATTCATTTGTGAAAAAGTATTTATTATTTTTTACAAGTATTACACATTTTTTTTCCATATATATATATATATATAATTAAATTACAATTATATATTTAAACTATGACGATTAAGATTAGACTTCACACGATATCGATCATAGACGGAAGGATAAAGTTTCGGGAGGAACCTTGGTCCCTCTCAATTTTTATAATTAATTTACTTTATATATAAAATTTGATTTTTTTTTATGATCTCTTCTAATGATTGGAGATAGCTCCTTTACTAATGTCCATAAATAATTAGTTCACATTTACATTTAATCCATATATACAGCTATAGAAAAAAAAAGTATTTTTTGGTGTAAAGGTTTCTTGTTTAAACTATTAATAATTGTAGACTGTTATTAAATATGCTTGCTCACTTATAATAATTGAAAATAAAAAACACTCTAAACCTGAAAGTAGTTATTTTTATATATAGCGTGGGTCACACATATTTAATGTACAAAATATCAAATAAATGTTTATGTCCCATGAGTATTATATTTTGAATATATATTATACAGTATGCAATTCGGATCAAATTTATTTTCGAGCTCTGATATACGTGCGTATAAACATGTTACAATACATAAGTATACTATACAACCATAGAGCTACAGTATTTGAAGACAAAAGTGCCTGAACAATCTGATTTCGATGAGCACAATGAACCCTTTTTTTTTCTTTTGTGTTGTCATTGACTTTTGCTAATGGGTCACTTGCGTCACAATATATATCGCTTTCTCGAAAAGTAATTGAAGCATTTCTAAATTAAACTCAGTTTTAGAAATGTGCTAAAATTATTCTAAATCATACTTAGCTACAAGTAAATCATCACAATAATAAACATCGCACTACTAACATTAATTTGGTGGTACGATTTAGAGCTGTCGTTATTTGAAGAGGTCTAAACTTGGCATTTTTCTGGCTCGAATTCAATCAAGATTATCAGTTTTACAAAAATTAATATCATGTTGAAAAACAAATAATCAAAGTTTGAGAAGCAAATAATTCGGATTATCCAGGTTTGAAGTGAACTATTCATGATTTGTATAGAAAATTTTCATATATTTATAATTATTCGCTTATTATTGTACTTCTAGGAATAGGGGCCCAAGATTCTATCTATATATTTATTTATTAAGCTAAAGAAGACAATAATTAAATGAAAAAAATGTAAAAAGAGAGCTTACCTATGTTTTGAGGTTGGCATGAAGAAGAAAGATGGGAGAAGTAGATCCCATTTTTTCTGCATTCTAAATTTTTTTTACCGTCAGTATATAAACATAATGTCATAGTAAGACAAAATATTGACTAAGAATAAAAATAATAAATTAAAATTAAAAAGAAAGATTGACATACAAATTTTTAATGTGGTAAAATCATCTTGATCAATGTGAAGAAGAGGAAGAAATCTACGGACAAATAAGATAGCCATAAAAAAAATTTACTATGAAAAATAAGAGAATACATCATAAAATTCTAATTCTTAATTATAAAGGTTCAGATCGCGGGAGGCTTCATCCCCCGCATCCCTCACGAGATCTAGTATCGGATTACAGAATTGAGCCTAACGGCCCAAGTCCTCCGCTGCCATAATTTTTTTTCTCCCAATTTTTTTTCACAATTTTAAATATATGATACAATAATTCAAGGCACAACAATAATAATAAAAAAATGAATCTAAATGGTGTGACTATTTGAAGCCATGTCAAAAAAAATGTAGAGTTTAAAGAATGTAAGTGATCAATATTTTATCTAAATAATCAAAATAAAACCCTCCCTCGGTAATGGTCAAGAACTTATAAGTGTATAGTAGTTGTCTAACTCAATGTGAGGGAAACATAAATTTTAAATAAATTTGTGATTACAAAGGACAAATTTAAGATCAATAATTATTTGGGTATTTCAAATTGAAATTCATACCCGTCCATATGAGACAATCAAATTGAACTTAACTTTTCAATTCGGCTTACCAAAATGAACCTTTGTAATGTAATTGAGATAAATCCGATATATTATAATATCCATTAAGTTCTGTCTTATAGTAAGAAATACAAAAAGGCATAAAAAGATCAATTTTGAATTAGCATTAAGTTGAAGTCGACTTACAACCTCCACAATAATGACCGCTGTCTTTGTTAGTTGAATTATAATTGCTCAGATTCTTGAGCCTATCCGAATTCTATTGAATTTAATGCCTTTGTCGGGAGAGGATTAGTGCAATTTTCACTCTTCAACGTAATTGTGGATTGTAAATTCATTAACATGAGAAAGGGATTGATTAATCAGATATCAATAATTTTAAATATCAATAGATCTTTACTAATGATTGAAATATCTTTCCTTTTATTTTAAGTTTCTTTTATAAAATTATTTTTCTAAAAAGTGAACTTCTCAATTTCTATTGTTTTGTAGTCATAAAAGATTAATCAACGAGAAAATAATTTTCTATTAACAAGAAGTAAGTCGAACCTGAGGAAAATAATCTTTTCTTTTCAAAATAAAAAAAAATTTCTTTCACTAATCTATCACTCTCGAGACAACTTTTCTTCTATACTTAAAATCATCTATAAAAGACATAAAAATAATATACTTTGCTAAAATAATTTTTTTTCTAAGAATTTATATTTTTAATAATTTCTTTTCATCAAAATAATTGGAACCTAGATTCAATAGCTTTTAATTACAAGAGTCAAAGGATTTGAAATCGAGTTTATTATTGTGAAACCAGATATTAAATTCACAGATGAGAGGGGAAATAGTCTTTATGGATGTGGTGCAATGCAAACCTCTTTCTGATAACTACATATTCTATATATACAAACATCGTCATCAAAATTAAGTGGATTCAATGGATCAAGTTATGTTATATAGTTCGATCGATTGGCGTCATGCATCATGCATGGTTATTGGACATGCATTGATTACATTCATTTGAACTTGTTAGCAATCGTCCACTTTGGATGGTTTCAATGTGAATAATGATCAACTGAAACCATTCCAATAAATTGGAGAGATGAATAAATGAAAGATGCGCAGGGAAGATTGGCAAAGTTATATTGACTCATTTTTATTTTCTGGGTTAAGAAACTGAGGTAACTAAGCGTATTGCATATCGTATTTTGTGGGTTATATATATATATATATATATATGATTTAATGTAAATGCTACCAGCTTGGTTGGTGATAATTTACTATTATTTAATTATGATAATTAAATCTTCGATCTACGGTTGCATTAAAAAAAAATGCAGTTCAAAAATGATTTAGTGACCGATTCAAATGAGGATTAGTATGTTGCTTTTAGAATTGGTACCCCAACTTTATCTAAGATCCTAAGTTGATCCTTTAACTTTTTTTTAACTAATTAGTCCCTCAATTATATAATCATTTCATAATTAGTCCTTTTTATATATTATAATTATATTTTGATGATGTGGCAGCCAAATCATTTATTTTTCATCAATTATTTATTGATGTGATAGCCACATTAATGACACACAAATAAACATTTGAAAAAAAAATAAAAACAAAAATATCATTAGATAACAACATATACAATATATAAAATTACTTGATAAGAAATAGATCCTATGCGTTCACGATCTTATAAAAAAATTTTTACTATTTTCTTTTCACGATCTTATACGTTCACAAAATTAAAAATTACTGTAATATTGCTTCAATTTTTAAAGTTATAATTATTCATGTTGGAAATAATATGTAAAAATCAATCATCTAATTATTTAGGAGATTAATTATATAGTTTTTTATTATTCTAATTTTATCATATGTATATGATTTTAATAGTGGTTATGTACTTTGATTATTTTAACACAAAAAAATAGTAAAAATTTTCTTATAAGATCATGAACATATAAGATCTATCTTTTATTAAGTAATTTTATGTGTTTATATATTATTTTTAATGATATTTTTATTTTATTTTTTAAAAAAAGTTTATTAGTGTGTCATTTACTATGACATTAATAAATAATTGATGAAAATAGATGATGTG
This sequence comes from Pontederia paniculata, assembly GCA_001647135.1. NCBI lineage: Eukaryota > Viridiplantae > Streptophyta > Magnoliopsida > Commelinales > Pontederiaceae > Pontederia > Pontederia paniculata. The sequence goes on along the minus strand of LTAE01003819.1, from coordinate 23,879 downwards.
NGAGAGAGAGAGAGAGAGAGAGAGAGAGAGAGGGAGAGAAGTATGGGGAAAAAATGTGGAGAGAGAGAGAGAGAGAGAGAGAGAGAGAGAGAGAGATATGAGAAAAAATGTGGCACACTCCTTTTTCATCTATTACACTACGCTACAATCTTTTTAAGTTCATATACATAATATATTGACTAATTTGAATGTGATTCATAAATTTTATTTTGATATTTCTTTTTACATTTGAGAAGATAATGAAAACATGCGTATCACTTCAGCACCTTTGATTCTCAAATTTATTAGTGCATAAATTTGGGATATTTATATTTTAAAGTTTTCATACGAAGGAAAAGAGCACATTAAAATAGGCCCAATCCATGAGAACATGCTGCATCTAAAGAGAACATAAAATATTTTTCAGCATACTACCAAAACTGATATACGATATCCGTTTTTAGGGACTGATCCAAGATGAAAAAACTTTGATAGAGTTATTTGATGCACCCAATAAAAGAATTTGAAATCAATTAAAGATAACACATGTGATCATCATGCACGCCGCATCTGATTTGATCATGTTCGACTTTTTTATATCTATAAAATTTTCAATAAAAGATTATTAGAGGATGGATTAAACTTTCTTTCATTAAAAAAAAAAGATTCTTACTGTCAAATATTTGGAGCGATCTGAACTGACCGACTCAATTGGAACGATCTGAAAAGATCGATCCAATTGGAACGGTCTAGATCGTTTCTATTGAGACGGTCTATTAAAAGATCGTTTCAAAGTTTGAAAAATAAACTGTCCCTCTCTTTGACTTATTTTTTTTTTTCTTCTCTCATTGATGATCGTTTCCTCTCCTCATTCCCCTCTCTGGGCGACAAGCGGCAACAACCTTCTCTTAAGGCAAGATCTTCTCTCCCTCTTCTCCAGACATTTTATCCTCTCCTTTTCTCCTCCTTCTCCGGCATGTATCTATCTTCTCCGACGCTGATCCGGTATGGATCGACCGGATCCGAGCCAATCCGACAGGCGTGCCTGCTACCCAGGCACGGGGTTGTCCCAGACAGGATTTTTCTAGCGGCATATTGGGAAATGCTTCTTGATTACAGCAATGCGCCTGCTGCCTGGCGTGGGCGCGCCCGTTGGCACATCGATCGTCCACCAACGTTAGGATTTTAGTGAGAAAAGAGTGTTTGTTTTACTTAAAGCCTGACGCACATAGAAAATGATATCAAAGAATAAGGATGTATATATGTAAAGTCCTATAAATATCCAAATTATCAATCATTTTAATTTTTAAAAGAAAATAAGATTCATTGTTAATAGTGACTTCAAAAAATATTGCAGCAAATTTCAATTTTTTAAATTAAAATTACTAATAATTTTAGATATTTATAAGAGTTTACAGATGAATATATACTCCTATTTTTATAAGTTCTCCATAAAGCATAATCATGAAATTACAAACTCTCATTACTCACTCACTGTGGAGGATGAATCCTGAGACTGTTTACGACGGACTTCTCCTCCAGGCGGTGTCCTTGTTGGTCCGCAATGAAATCCCAGTATCTGATTCCTCTGTACAGAGCCGGCCTCTCCGAGCTCACCAGTTGGCGCGCCGGTTCGACGACGGTGTCCAGCGACGGCCCTATCACCGTCACGATGGACATCCTCGTGCTCCGGCCATTCGGCATCGCGCGGTGCACCACGCTTTTGTACTTCCCGTTGGTAACAATCTTCATGTTAATTTTTGACATCACATACAGTTAAATTTCTTCACGCCTGAGAAAAAAAAAAGTGCATGAACTGACGTCCGAGTGCACTCTACCTCTGCGTGGTCGCCGGTGTTGACGAGGTAGCAGTCCGGACGAGGCTTGACGCGGACCCACTTGGCGCCATGCTTGATCTCGAGGCCGTCGATGCCGTTCTGGTAGAGCAGGGTGAGGAAGCCGTGATCCGAATGCGGCGGGAGGCACATGGCGAGCTCCGGCTGCGGGCATGGAGGGTACAGGTTTGCTGCGAAGACCTGGTGGCATGAGCTGAGCCCCAGGGCGTCGTTCATCTGGCCATCTTCAAGCTCCAAGCTCTCCCACACTGCAGCCAGCAACTCCTTGCCAAGAGCCCTGGTGCACTTGGTGTACTCTTGCAGGACATCCCTATAGACGAACAAGAGTGGAAGATAAGATGCATAAGCCTTTTTGTGATCTATTAAAAGTAAAGAAAAAAGGAATATGCAGCACAATTCTAAAAAGTAACTATATTTTTTTACAAATGAATTTAGTGCTCAATTTTTTTTATATAAATGATATTATTACTTTTTATTGTGCTACACGCGTTACGTTAAAAATATGTTACACGCTCCCTATCCCCTTAAAACAATTAATGGAAATAAATAATTAACATATATAATCCTCTCGTTAAAGAGGTTTATGGATGAAGCAAAGATAAATATTTGAATAAATAAAAACAAATATATAAGATTTTTTTAGAGCCTAACTTTTAGTATGTATTAGGACTTTTCTTTTCTGTGATTTGGTTAGCAACAATCAAATGTAAAATATCGCAGAGTGTATCATATTGTTAGTGACATTGTAAATGCACAAATTCAGGTATGTGGCATAGTATATGAAAAGAAAATGAAATAGGAATTTGACTGTGCGTGCATATTCAATTTAGAGGTGTTAAGCTTCTAGTTATGGTTATACAATAAATTAAATTTGAAGATCTTAATATAAAAAGTAAAAAAATGATATAGTTTAACTTAATGTTTCATAATCATATATCTATTTGTGTTTACGAGTTAAACAATATATTTGATTTTCCATTATGAAGTTATTATGTGGTAACGAGTCTTTTATTTTTATCACTAATTCAATTTGAAACGGAAAATATAAAAAAAGGAATATCTTTAAACAGTTATGCATCCGAAAATTAATTTTAGTTAAGACCTGATCCAACCAGTTGAATCAACTATCAATAGAATTTGGTCTCGTCCATATATTTAACCCACTACAAACGGTGATTGGGTCTACCCATAAAATGGATAGGCTTATAAAGCAACTAACTAAGTTGCTCACTTGTCCAAGAAGAACGCGGAACATTTTTTCTTAACTATTGTTATGATCACGTATCAATTAAATGAATAATTCGACCGTGATATGTAATTGTGAAATTAATAGGACAACAAAAAGTGACATATATCTAATTAATGTGTGTAGTACACCATCATTTACTCCCCACTTTCCTCTCATTGCCTCAAATATTTTCTACAGGATTGATAAAATATATAATATTCGTCATGCGATGAGTAAACATATAAATCATGGAAGAAAAAAACAAAACATATAATATTTTTCAAAGCACGTTAATAATTGCAATTAAACAACCTCCTGTGTTCTGAATGTCTTGAATTATTATATTATTTATACAAAATTGTGAAAGAAAAAATAAAAAAAAGAATATGTCATGATAATAAAGAATTTGGAACATTAGATTTAAATTCGTAGCTCGTCACTAATTTACATGAGGAATAGGAGGTGTGAAATTCCCCGCGATATAAGATTAGATATAATATACTTCTTTGTAGTAATTTTTTTTGACAATGATCTATTTGATCCGTGTATATTTATCACTTTAAATTTTATATTATTTTTTTTAATTTATTATTTTAATTCTTGATCTATCCCTCGACGTTACATTCCCGGCATGCTACAACTTGATCCAACTATCGTTGAAGATGATCATCAAATTACAACAAACATTCAAATAACAAAACATGTGTGTATCTAATTGATCCCATGCAGTAGCTACTGTTGAGTCACAGATACCTCAAAGATGCCGGTTTGGTGGGGGACTGGAAGGCCGGGTGCACAGTAACCTTGAGGTAGTCTCTCCAATACTTGACCTCCTCCACAGAAGCATTAAAGCTGGTACCATATCTGATGGAATCCATCACATCCTTCCAGCTGCAGCACTCGGCCTTCTCCTCCTCCCCCAGCTCAAAGAACTCCTTCATACTCTCCAACATCATGCTCCTCATCGTCTCCGGCACTCCATGATTGCTCAGCTGCCAATATCATGTATCAATTGTACATATATCAATCAACTTAAATTCATAACTAGGAAAAAGTGTATGTTGTAAAGTAACCAATCGTGATCATTGATCACGGCCGTTATGGCCAGTCGTGATCCCTGAGATCACGGCTGTGATGAACGAGCCGTGATCAGTGTGATAACGATCGTAACGCGCTATAAATGAATATGAGCGTGTGCAAGAAGGCCCTAATCCGAATTTGCGGAATTCTTTCTCGATCATCAGTGCATGTATGTATGTGAGCTAGAAGAGTTAATTAATTACCATAAAGAATCCCCACTCTTCACAAGCCCTGCCGAGCTCTCGGACCATTTGTGACCGTTCATGTGGAGCTCCTCGGGCCAGGACCGAGAAATCGATGGTCGGAATCTCCTGTTCGAGCACAGGGTCGATGTCCGGCGGAGCTTGTGGGTCTCGGAAGGCATAGTAGTCCGGGACCACGAAGGCGCCGGAGTCGGCGAGCTGCTTGACGGAGATGGGCTTGCAGGAAGGGATGAGTTGCGAGGTGGCCGCCATGTTCAGGAGATGAGTAACTAAGCACGAAGAATAGTAGAGTAGAAAATAATTACAAGCCGAGGAGTCAATTATGAGCCATGCGCTGTAAAGTTTATTGGAATATGTATCAATCAATAAGGTTCTCCATGTAATCTATTCATTGCATCAGTCCTGACGTACGTGACCAAAATTATTTGCATGTGGAATCATTAGTTGGCCATGTTCATTGTTTTATCAATGTATTCTTAGATTTTTCCAAAACTCTCCCTTTTGTCTCCTTATCACTCGTAGATCACTGTGATAAACAAGTCAGTTCATGCCATAGATGATGAATTGCTACTTATTTTTATTGGAGTTGGCGAATACTTTAGAACCTCTTGTTTCTCTTATCGAATATATCCACGTGAGTTTAAGAGAATTGAAGTATTACTCAACTACATTTGATTTTTACGCGCGAAAAGGGGGTTCGGGGGCACCGCCCCCAACGGGAGTTCCGCTGACCGGTTAGCGGACGGCTGCCCCGCTCGCTGGTGAGCGGGCGGGAGTTCGGCGTAGCGCCTGCGAAACCTAAACGAGTTTGGACTTTTATTTAAGCTGACCCGTATAATACAGATTAAGAGATTCTCTATTTGTTAGGATTTTGAACTCATATATATTGCTCATATTCAAACGTGATGTTGAACGGTTGTAACGAAAATAATAATAATGAAATATCTTTACAGGACGTAGTCCTAACTCAAAGGTGAACCTGGATAATCTATTTGTTCTCTATTTTTCTGAATTTCTATTTGTGATCTTCTATTTGTGTTCTCGAATTTTCCATCGGTTCTACCCCTAGATGAGTTTCACAACAGAATATTTATAACTAGTTAAGTGGATGAGTTGAATTTTGGATTTCGGGTTGAATTGTTTACGTCTTTTTTTTATTTAAAAAATGAAAGGATAAAAAATACACGATAAATGCTTATTTTAATCAGAGAATGTCTCGTTTTTTAGTTATTAAACTTGAATACATAAAAAAACTTCATCACTAAGGAGAGGAGATGAAAATAACAATTTTCTTTTACCAAATTGAGGAGATAACTTGCAATTAAAGCATGTGAAATTCATCTAGTGGATTTGCAAATTATCCTTTCCATTTGTGCTTCCGTTGCATCATTGTTATTATTAAGAGTTAAAGTGGTAAGGGTCGGATATTTTTAAAAATAAAATAGTTATCTATTTTTCTCAGATAATTTTTTGAGACTTCTATATTTTATTTATTTTATATTTATGATGATATTTAGAGATATTTTAGTTTATAATTAAATCAACCACATATTATATAGTTTAATCTCATTATTATGACATATATTTTTATTAATATTTATTTGCATTTTTGTATTTAGATTCCACCAAAATTTTGGGTGTTTTTTTTTCAAATTTTAAATATTATTTAGATACGTTTTCAATTGAAACTTAGATTTTTTTTAGATTCTTTATTAATTCATTTTTTTTCTATTATCATGAATGACGTTGATCACAAGTTGAAGACTCGACACAGAATCCAATTAATTCGATGTTCAATGTGTATGCATGCTTCACTATGATGAATTAAATTTTATTAAAAATATTTTACTTACAAAAAGATTAAATTAAAAACTTTATTAAATAAGGAGTTATTTAACATTTCACTCAAACCCTTATTTCTTAATTAATATCCACGTACCTACCCTGTCCATAGTGATCGGTCCATAAAAAGTCTATGTGAGCTGGGACACATCTCTACGACTCTATCTAACTGCAATCATTATGCTTTAGGATATGCTCCATACATTGCACAGCATCGGGCACATCCTAAGTTTTCGAAAAAGAAAAAGAAATATTAACACAAGAAAAATGTCAAGAAAAAAGATCTTGGTAGTCAAAAGAGAATATGACATTTACTTGTTTTATATATAACGAGTTGGATCTCGAAATAAAAAAAAATGATTTTGAAGTTCTGAGCTAATGTTATCCAAGTATAGTACTCGGGGCCAGTGAGGATATAGTAGAGTTAGCATCGAACAAAAAAAAAAGAACGCCTAAATTTTAGTTTTTAATTTTCCTTTTAATCTTTTTGTGATATGCTGATATTAAAGGAATACCGTTTTAAGCATGAACATATAGTGACATATATCTTGGATCCACTAAATTAGCCCATGAACCTCATCGCAGAAGAGGCCCAATTATTATTATTATTATTATTATTATTATTATTATTATTATTATTATTATTATTATTATTATTATTATTATTATTATTATTATTATCCATGAAAATACTTTTGTTAGCATCAAAATTAGAAAGTTTTCTATAGTTGTGATGTTCCTCCTCTCCACGTTCTTCCATTAAGATTTTTTTTCCACTTTCTATCGCTAATTTTGTAATATTTGTTAATAGTCTATCACTGGATTCCGTATGTATGAGTTATTCGCTTTTTATCCCAACATTATTATAGATTTTGAGAGGCTAAAAGAAATTAGCATGATTTTAATTTTGTACTCTTAAATAGCGCATCGGTATCACAAAACTTTGATTAAAAAATAGTTAATAATTCATTGCGGCATATGCGCTACATGCACATTGTCTCATTTCGAAGACATTGGTTTTAATTTATTTTGGATCGCCCAATATAATTACTGAATTGATATGTGAATAACTCATGTTATTAAATCGGACCGAATCGATCGGTTCAACCGATTTAATCACGAATCGGTTGATCGTCTGGTTCGGTGGATCAACACTAAAAAGGGACTGGATTGAATCGGTTAACTTGGAAAAAATAAAAAAATCGATGAACCAAGAAAATCCGGTTCATTTTTAAATTTGAAAATAAAAGAAAAACTTGGAAAATTGTGTTAGTGCATTTAATATTAATTAATGTAAATTTATGTTGCATTTTAATATTGATTAGTGCAGTTATCCAATTAATGCAGTAAAATAGAAAGTCAAATCTTGCAATTAAGGATAAATACGAAGAAAATTAATAAAATAGGTGAGAAGTATTAAAATTGGAAAGAAGTAAAAAAAAGAAAATAATAATATAGACAATAAAATCGGAAAGACAAAAATGAAATGAAAAGAGATAAGAATAAAAGACAAAATAATAAAAAAATATTAATACCGATTTTAAAATGTGCTTAGAAAGAAGTAAAAAATAAAAATATAAAACAAAGATGAGATTAGCGGGAGAAAATCGAAAAGTGAAAAAAAGTGTAAACAAAAGAAAATTAATGAAAACAAACAAAGAAAAAGTAATTAAATATAAAGTCAAAAGTTTTAAATGAATTTTGATAAAATAAAATAAAATAAAATGTATCTTGAATACTATTCTTTTAGAACAGTAATTAGTTTTTTATTACAATTGCTAATTAATACGTTAGTATTAAAGTTTTCTATCTTATTACAAAATATTAGTTATAGTATATTTAAAAAAATAATGTAATATAATTAGTATTATATAAGTAATAGAAATGATAATAATCTATGAATCATCATTATTTTAAATAAGCATTAATCTTTTGAAACACAATAAATAATATTATACTATAATCTAACTAATAGCAATTTTTATTAATTTTAACATCTTATATAATATTACTTGTGCTATATATTTTAAATTACTATAAATAATATTATTTTAATAAAAAATTGATTCAACTCGGTTGAACTCGATCCGATCGATTCAACCATGATTCAGTTGGACGTCCGATTCGATCAACATTGTCAATAACACTCGAAGATGACAGGATATTGAGTTTCGAACAACTCTGGTGAAAATGGCTGTTCTTGTTTACGTGTCTGAAATCCACATCAATTAATCAGATGCTTAACTAATTGAGTGTTTCTCCATTTTCGCTCTTGATTTTTAATGAGAAGTCCAACTCCAAGTGCCCAATTGAAAGAGGATTCCAATTAACATCTTGCATCATGTCCTGTTGAGATTAATTTACCTTCAAATCTTGACGTTAGCTGGCTATTAAGTATAGTATAAGGTTGCCTTTGTTTCTAAGAGAAGTTTAAGACAAATCGACGAATCTTTAAACGAGATACGTAGGGTGAACAAGTGTGATGCGATTGCATTTTAATATATAAGATTCAGCTAGCAAAGATTTGGTCTTGTCGATTTTGGTGGTGGAAATGTGATATCTTAATTACAAGTAAGTTTTTTTATATATAATTCAACATGCTGGTGAACGGGTGACGTACGCGTCACAGTAGGTATTCTCGTATTGTACTCCAAGTAATCATACCCTCAACCACATTTTGGTTTGAATATTTTTCTGACCACAACATAGTATTCAAGTCTTCAAGAATTTGAGTGTTCCACGATCATTATATTTGTTTTTGACAAAGTAGATAAGGTTGGTGGATACATTGCGTCAGTAGATTTTTTTTTCAGTGTAGTGTATGCGTAAAAATATTTATCTATAAAAAAATATGAACATACTCTGTCACATATTTCTTTTCTTTTTTTTACAATGACAAGAGTGAAAACCCAAACAATTTTGTATATAATCCTTATTTATGGGGAATCAAAACCTGAAGTTTTTTTACCGACTACAACAAAACAATCACAATAACAAATGTTTTATTAAAAAAAAAGTTACACATGAGAAGATGTTGAGGGTAAATTTGTAACTAAGTTATGTGTTTTCTAAGAAAAATAAATAACAATTAATATTTAAACATTATTTATCTTCAAATTTACACATACATAAAATTCTAATCAAGTCTAATAAATAGATAAGATTAACTCTAATTATATCATTAATAAGTTTTATATCGTTGATACATGGATAAGTACTAATATTAGTTATAATAAAACATCGATTAAAAAACTTCAAGTAAAGCTATGTCTATTTTAACTATTATTCTCTTTTCTGTATTTGATAGCTAAAAGAATTATCGACCAAAATGGTGGTTTTACTAATGTCAAAATTATATACAACTTTGTGAAAAATATTTTTCTTATTTTTTTTCAAAAATTCTTTCCAATATGACATTATCTTCCCTCACATATATATTAATTAAATTATTTTCTGTTACACAAAAATAATGAGAAAAAAAATGTTTTCTCTGGAAATATTTTCCTTAATTCTAAATTTACGCTCTCATGCATTATGTGCTAACACTTTTTCTCTTTTATCGTGAAAGAAAGTTTATACCTAGTTAAAAATAAAGAACTAGTTCCTGATAATTGAGAATTCTAAGCTCGTGAGTTATAGTTGGCATTTGGGTGCCAAAACTTAAGTTTTTTGTACATTTCAAAAATTAATAGATTAGATAGATAAATTCTGATGTAGTATTTTGATGAAAAATGTATTAATGATGAATTAAAAAAATAATTAGATATGTTAGTTAGATGGGTGATTGGATGAAATTCTAAAACTAAAATTATTTTATTTGAATAAATAAGGAAAAATAAATTTATTTTCTAAAAGACTATAATAATTCATTATTGTTTAAAAATCATTGATATAGAATAAGAATATATTTCAAATGAATTAGTAAAATAATATTAAATTAATTTTATTTATAAAATTTAGTTAGAAATATTATTTTAAAGAGAGTATATTTTTCTTATTTCATGCGCTAGACTTGAAAACAAAAAAAAATAATTTCTCTTAATAGCTTAATTAAATGTAATGTTATATTAATTAAGTGTTCACTAAAATTAACACCAAAACTAAAAAAATGGTATAAAAGTAAAGTTAAAAAAAGAAGAGCAACATAAAATAATAAATATAAATAAAATGAAAAGTGAACATCAATTAATTAAATATAAAAAAATAACTTAATTAAGTGAGTTGACTGTAAGATTATTTTATTAAAAATTATGAATGAGGGTTAAGCATATATTGATATTAAAATGACAAGTTTTATAATTATAATAACTTATTATTATTTAAAATTATCAGTGTAATATAATAAAATATAATTAACTTAATATATATATATCATGAATTACTAATATATAATAGATAACATAATTATATACACTAATACTAAGTAATAAAGATATAAGCCTAAAAATAACTTCTATCAAGAACTCTAATTTCTGAATTGACATAATCATGTGCATTGATTAGAATCACAATTTTAGTATCATCACATGAATATTTGATAGAATCGATGGGAACTAAGACTGATTCTAGCTCATAATTTTCATATTTGAATGGGGCTATATCTGTTATGAGAATTAGAGCCACAACCAATATAGCTTCTATTAATTCTATCAAATACTTTTAAAAAATATTCATAAGTTATAATTAAATTATTACGTGATTAGAACTTGGCTCATATAATTCTATTAATTCTACCAAATACTTTTAAAAAATATTAATAAGTTATGATTAAATTATTACGTGATTAGAACTTGGCTCATATAATTATTGACAATGATAACAATGAATTTGATTCTAATCAAATAGAAGCCAAGTTTTTATTTATTTATTTACTTTTCAATTTTTAACTTTCCTTTTTGCTTTCATTTTTTTACATTTCTTTCTTTTTTTTTCTTAACTTTGTTTTGGACATTAAACTTTTATATTATCTTAATTTTTTATTAGCTCTCCTTTTATTTAAGTTACTTAATTAAAATATTATTACATTAAGTTATATTATTATATTTAATTAAGATATTATTTAACATAAACTTTCCCTTTTTTATGTTGCTTCTTTTTAAATTTATTTATTGTTGTATGTTTTGTTAGTTCGACTTTAATAGGTGAAGTGAAGTTTTGTTTGATATGATATTACATTAAATTATAATTTATTATTTAAATAAGTAAATAATAATAATATTATTGGTATTTTAAAACAAGTTTATATTATTAATTATTACAGTAATTGTATAAAATAAATAATAATCAATTATCATAATTATACATTTAGTTAAATAATGTTAATTTAATATTTAACATTTAATTATAAAAAAGCTTAAATTGTTGCATCCAAAGGCCATGGTTTGGCTTCTCCAAGAGAAGATGCTATGAACATTTGGTCGTGCCTTTGGCGGAAAGAAAGATGGACGACTGGAAGGTATAAACATTTAGTCTAAACACACATGATGCAAGCACCACACACATAAATTAAAAAAATAAAATCAACAAGAAGAATCATATAGTGATACCTTGTGATTCGCACTTTCGATTTATCTTCTGAAATTATTATTTCAACCTTTTGCTTCTTCGATTGTGATATGACACGGCATTCTTTCTAATTCTAAAGAATTTGTGCTGTGGTTTCGGAGATGTTCATGCATGAAATATAAGAACATGATGGTAGCGGATACATGATTCTAGTGCAATGGCACATACTTTGATTCGTCATCTCAAGTTTAATTCTTGTTGTGAAATTTATATACCTCTTTGTTTCTCTAATTTGGATGTATCAACTATTCTAGTGGAGGGTTTCATTGTGCAGGATTTCTCTGATGAAAGATTGCAAACCTGTTTTCAGAACAGATGTTTAGAGGTTGCAAGATAAGGCAAATCTTACAGCTTGATTGAAATGGAACAATTAGAATAGTGAAAGATGAATTTTGCGTCCATAAAAGTACCAATAATTTTGCTTTTGGATTATGAACTTTTTAGCTGAAACTTTTGAGAAAAATACTTCAAACACACTTGATTAATATGAAGAAAAAATTGTTTTTTTGGGGAGAACATTCTCCACTGGGATATCTTCCATTAATTGGAGATTTCCTACCTTTGGGCCACAGTTTTACTTTCAACACAAAAACATTGTTGAACATTGGTGTTTTTTGGGTTTGATATTAATAGGAAAAAAAGATTTTTTTATTACCTCCACAATATTTGGAGGTTCGTCCTAACTAATTGCATATCTAACTATGACGAATAAGAGTAAGAATTTTTGAAGAGGAGTATTATTCCATCACAACCCTTCTAAATAAAATAAAAAAATATTATAACGAGAAAAAAAAATCAATTATTTGTGTGCCAATTTACCGATCAACTTGGAGAACATGATCCTGCTTTTTGTTGTAACTGCTTGCAAAAGTGGCATTCATGCAACCATTAAGTCGCTCCTTTTGCTCAATTTGGAAAAACTTATTCCCATCATGCTCATTGTTCTGTTCCTACTACTTGGCCATTTGCTCCACTAGCAGCAATCTTGGATCAAAAGCACATCACACTAAGCACAACTACTATGTTAGGTAAGGCAACATTACCTTTTTTTCCTTCTTATCTTTTATTATTTTATTCGTTATATCAGTGATATGAAGTGAGGCAACGCGCTTATAATCTTAAACATTATTTAGGAGCGTGTAAAGTGCATACCAATTATCATATCGAATAATCAAAATTCGGTTAATACGGATGATTAATAAGTTTATACCGAGTTAAAAAATCGAAAGCTAATAATCCTAAGTTCGATTTCGAAATCGTCAATTTAAAAAAAAAATATTATTTTATTCTTTACCTCGACTCTGAATTAATAGATTGCTAATAATTTTGAACACCAAGGTCTCGAGCGGATAAAAAAATTATCATATCGAACGATTTATGTGTGTGCTTCATTTCGCAATTTCATACATCTTTTCACCACTAACAGTAATTTAACATTGAGATTATTTTTGAATAAATAAAAATTGTTAGTAGAAGAAACGACTAAAGAATGGCATGCACAAATGTCACTTTGCATTTTGCTTCACGCTTCCTCTTATTTGGTTACACCACTTCATGTTTCGATCAAAAGATTGAAAACCACACCAAAATAATATGATCAATAACCCTGAACCAGTGATCTAATCAGTATAATATAATTCCCAAAACAGTGTACTTACCACAATTTTTTGTTACAAAATTTCCAGTGGCACACAAATTTTATCAAAATCTAAATAAATATTTTTTTGTTATGTACATTTCTATCTTTTTATGCAAAGCATAAATAAAACCCCACAATATTAAATATAGAAAAAAAAACGTAAAAAAAAGAGGAGATGATAGAAATGTAACTCGAATCGGTCAGACTCGGCGAGCGAACGCGGTTGTGTCAGACTCGTCCTCATCCGACGCAGCGGCGCCCTCCGCCTTCGCATTCCCGCCGGCGGCTCCTCCGACGCTTCCTCCAAGGCAATCGAACGGCGTCCTGACGGCGGCGAAACGCCCCTTCGTTGTCGACCCCTCCGGTTCGCCCTTCTTCACCGAACCCTCGCCGTCCGCTCCCCGTCGCCACGACGGAAACTTCGCCGAGAGGGTGCGCATTAAGAATGACGGCCACCGGTCCGACTTCCCGAGTCCCCGGACACTCCGCTACGGCCGCCGCCCGGACCGCGATCTCAACTCGCGCTTCCGGCTTCCGAGTTCCGCGAGCTCCATGGCTTCCTCCATCCGGTGCTGCTCGGCCTCCTTTTCCCCTGTTTCTGCTATTGGTTCGACGATGATCGTCATGCGCTCCGGTGTCTGCGGGGGGACGTTGGCTCCTGCCGCCGGAACGTCGATCCGCACATCCGCTGGAATCGGCCTGGGTGAACCGGCTTCAGCGGCGTCGACGACGATGGGACTGGCGACGGCTTCGGCGTCGGCGAGGTTGCAGCGGCACACGGGGCAGGTGACGTGGGAGGCGAGCCAGGCGTCGATGCAATCCGCGTGGAAGACGTGGTTGCACGCCGGGAGCAGACGGAGCGTCTCGTCGTCCTCGAACTCGCTGATGCAGACGGCGCACTCGAGCGCGCCCTTCCCGACCTTGTGCTCCTTCACCTCGGAGTACTCCATCGTCGGGAACGTTTCCAGGACCTCGTGCCTCAGCCCCCTCTGCCGCTGCAAACGCCGAGACCGGACCCCAGCGGCGCCGGCGAAGCGGACGCCCAGGGAGCCCTCGTCGACCGCCCGGCCGCAATTGCGAATGTAGATGGAAAAGAAACCCAAGAAGAAGAAGGCCGTGACGAGCACCACCACAACGATGGCCATGGACGGATTAAACTTTGTGGCACCAAAATAGTTTCCATAGTTACTGTTGTTGCTGCTGCTGCTGCTACTGTTGTTGTCTTTTGCCCCGGGGAGCGGCGATTGGGCGAGGGCGCACCGGGGGGCGATCATGAGGAGGAACAAGGGGATGAGCAAAAGGAGGGAGGCGATACCGCGGCCGCGGCCGGGCACGGCGGTCGGACGGCGGCGGCGCGCTGCCATGGTTGCGAAGGAGAGAGGCAGTGGAGTCGGCGACGCAGGCGGAGCATGTAACGAAGGCGCGGGGGAGTGAGAAGTCGTAGGATTCGCAGATGCTGCTGCTTCTTTCGTCGTTTTGTTTTGCGAGACGAGGAGCCAAGCACGTGCCCGCCCGCTGGTATCACGTGCGATGACGTGAGTGTAATTTAATGTCCTAATGCGCACGGAACAAGGCTCCTCATATTTCTCAAAACTTACATCCATATACTTCTAGAACTTTTTGAAATAATATGAAAAAAAGGATATATAACAAATAATTTTAATAATATATATTATTACTTAATAATAATATATATAATAAGTTTTAGATCTACACGTATAGTTTGCAGTATATATTGTTCATGTGGTCAAATTAAAATGTAATATGCAAATAGTTGTTGTTCTTGTTGTAGTAGTAGATCAGGAGAGTGTTGCACCAAATCTTAATTAAATAAGGGTCTAATTTGCTGTCTCATTTGTTGGATTTTGAGTGCGTAAGCATTCCATTGATGCGCCTTTGGATGCGTATGAGCATGTTTTGGGTGTCATGCCATTTGCAAGGACATCTTTGTTGTGTCGGCAAGGACATCTTGTTTCATGGCGAGGATGTGTGCATAGACAATGCGTGATATTTCAGATGCTAGTACTAGTTATATTTTTGAGAGAATGTTTCATTAAACTTTATAAAACTTTGGACTGGGAAATGTTTTTAAAAAAATTAGCTTGTGGAATGATGGCACTTAATTGTGCACTCGGGTAATGTTTTATTAGTGTTAGGAGAATTTTGTTTCCATTGGTTAGGGAATAATAAAAGCAAGGAATAGCATATATGCCCACTACTACTACTGCTATTATTACTGACCAAGTGTTTAAAACAAGTGTAAAGAAGGATCACAGAAGCATCATATACTTCTTCTCTTCATTAGTATGCATTCCACGTTGCAAAAATGTTGTGGAATCCATTGACCTCGGACCGCATCTAAGGGACTGATTTTCTTTCTTTAATTTAAGATGGCAACTTGTTTGTCACTCTACTCATGGCCACCAACTCTCTCCCAGCAAAAAATTATAATATTTGGATTAGGATGTCATCTACAATTAAACATAAAGAATCCTATTTTGAATTGGAACATTTGACCTCTATATAAGAAATTAGCATCCCAATCACTTCTACAAAGTTTTTTGGTACAATTCTTGGGAAAATGGTAGGAAAATGTCAAAACTTAAATATTTATTGTATGTGTAGCCTAAAGACCCTAAAATTTTATTTGGTAGACGAGAAAAACATTTTTTTTACACTCTTATTAAAGTTGGCTTACTTTATTTTTATTAAAAGCATTCACTTTCAAGCTTTTCTCACATTTAGTCTCATATGTTTTTTTTTAATAAAACATATTAGGTTAGATGTGATAACATAAAGCATAGAGACTGTTTGGTTGATGGATAAGTATTCTTATGATAAATACATTTATTCTGCTGGATTATTTTTTTTTTAAGTTTGAGTGAATAATAAATTATCCTACCAGTTTGAAGGAATAATTTATTTCTAAAAAGTGCACTGTTCACTAGGTTAATTTTTTTACTGTCAGCATTGCCCTTCAATTTTTTAAAAAGTTAAATATCCTGTTTGATTGGATAAGACAAAATAAGTCCTTATTCTATTATTTATCCTATTTGGGTCATAATATGTAATTGAATGAAAAAATAAACTGATTTTTTCTCCTAAGAAAAATTCATTACTAATGTGATTATTCATAAACTTATATCGTCGATTTTTAGCTCATGCTGTTTATTGAACAGATCTTTTATAAAATATATTTGAGAATAATGATCACTAAAATACACTTCATATTTTGTAGCCTTTTTATATATTTTATGTATAAACAATATTGTCTATCCTTATCCATATGAATTTATTATATCAAACTTAATAATTTTCTTAAAAAATACTATGAGGCTAAATGTAAGCAAACGGAAATATTGCGTTTATTAATCCAAAAATAATGGATCTAATGAAAAAAAAATGAAAGTTGGGATTTTTCAATAAATAAAAATATTAAACCATAACAAACGTCAATGCTCAATTTTTTTCTCTTGCAAATATCCCTTGTGCTATTTGTCTTATCTCCGCTATCTCGCTCGCATTATCATTTTCACCTAAATTGTGCAATTCTTCTCATTATATAGGTACCGATGTATCAAAGGGGATAATAAAATAAATAACGAGAAAATGAATTATCTATTTTCGTGACAATGAAATTATAATAACTACCAATTATCTTACAAACTTAAGTCTTTATGAGTTTTATATTTATACTTTAATATTTTCTATCACATGTAAGCTATTGACCATTTTAATCTAATTCAACCTACCACGTGAACCACTAAAGAATTTGATAATGTGTTAATAATTATCCTAAAAGTTTAACCCTATTAAAAATAAAATTTTTTATATTTATATTCGTAATAATCACTTTATTAAATTTTATGAGTTATCACTTATCAAGTACCTTAAGCAATAACTTTTGATAAGAGTTTCTCATACCATATGTTATACATTAAATATCGATCAATGATTTTAAAAAAAACTTAAAGTTAATAAGGGTATCAACTTATATTTTTATTGTTAATGCAATTGAGAATTTATTTCCTAATGTAAACTTATCATGAGAAAGCAATCTCTATCATTCTATCAAGGACTCTCATCTATTAGTCATGAACACATCAACAATTGGTGTATATACCCACATCATAATCCGATGCCACGAATCATGCAAGATTGGATGATGGCATAGGGAGAAGAAGAATAGATCAATTCCTCGGTCCCCCTGCCGTGCAATGCAAGGATGAGTTTTATTTTGCTAATAAAGGAACCCTTTGGGACATCATTGCAAAATGGCAACTCCAGTCAACATGAGAGAAGGTCCATCACGCCAAAAAATTATCAAACCAAAACACTAGAAGTAACATGAATGCATGAATTAAAGTATCATGATTCAAATATTTATGTTAGCGTATAATATGTTAATTAAGTCAACACGTTAATTAAGATGTTTGATAAGTATACTTAATATTAACGATAAATGATTGAAACATAACGTCTTGAGACGCTTGCAAGATCAACATCTAAGATAATGATTAGAGTGTTAAAATTTATTTCTCAATATGCCCTCAAAATATTATATTATTACTTACTATTTGTATAAACATAATTATTCTTTTATACAATATAACAACTTTACTATTTACTATTATTTTATTAATTTATAAATAATTTAAATAACTATTTATATTAGTATCATTTATTAGTATTAAAATAGTTAAATAAAAATAAATTATTTAATTTAGAATGCATATAATAATATAAATTATTTAAAATAATTATTTATATAAATTTTAATTATTTTACACTTATAAATCGATTTGAATGTTTTATTTATCAAATACTTTTATGAAATTTAATAATTAACTCGTTACTAGTTAGTTGCTAGTCTTCAAACGCTAATCGCTATCCGCTATTAACTATTCAAAACGCTAGTACATGCCAAACAAGACCTTAATACGAGGTTGAGGAGTGTACTTAGTTGTTTCGCTAAAGTAGTTTTTTTAGCGATAATTTAGATCGTTAAATTTAATTTCGATAGTCAGAAATTAAATTTTTAAAAAATATTATATTATTTGGATTAATATATATTATGGTGCAGGATGTGCCAGCAAAGCTTTCACTATTTGATCCAAAGAGTAGTAATATTTTGTTTTGAATGTCTCTTTCAGAGTTGTATGTGCGAGTTTACTTGTGACCCTGAATCATGTTACGCTCACTGGGGTCAAGCCCACACATCCAAATGTCGACCGCCCATCAGAATACCCTTTTTTTTTGGTTTACTATTTTCCTACATTTTCGTATTAACTTTAATATCAATTAATTTAATTCGGAAATAAAAAAATAAAAGCTTAACCTTTTTCCAAAGATGATGACCCTTAATCGAGAACAGCGGGATGGGGGCTCTTTTAACTATATTTGAAAATATATACTTTTCATGTAGGTTAAAATTTAAACTATTATATCTTTTTACATTGGTTTATTATTTATTAATACACATGAATATCCTAGATCAATGAGCTACCAACGCACATTGGTTTCATTTTTTTTTTCTTCCACGAAAGTGAGCACAAATTTGATTCGACCCATCAATTCGATTTGATCCGATTATTTTTTAATCGAGTTAAATCGAATCACTACTTTAAATGAGATTCGACCAAATTAATTTTAAATAGAATAGTAAATTAAATATTTAATTATCCGGTAACTTAAAACTTAATTATAATAATCTAAAATTCTAATATTAATATAATAAAAATTAGTAATTAATACTAAATTATTTATATTTTAATTTTTCTAAATTTTTTTATAATTAATTTTATTAGTATTTTATTTTAAAATATATTGTTAGATACAAGAGCGGACCCACATATATCCAGACGAGCCTCATCTCCTAATGTGAGGTTTGTAGTGCTATGAGTTTGTGTGATGAATTATGTGTGAATATGAATTATGATAATCAAGTTTTAACCCTTAGCTTCTTCAAATCTGTAAGTGCACAGGTCGAGTAGCTAACCTCGGGTATCGTATCCACGATGAATTGAAACTTAAAGACTAATCTAATAGAATTAACTAACTAAGAAGAAGGACTAATTAGAAACAGAAACTAGGGCTAAACTATAAACTAAAAACTAAAAGATAAGAGTTTCTGACTTTTAATTACAGATTTCAGAAATAGATCTTAGCAGAGAATGACAAATATTTTTGATATTTTGATTTAAGGACAAGGATTAAAATGAACTAATAGAGGGATAAAATTGATAAATGCAGTTAAGGGAAATATACCCTAGGGTTTGGTTTCATCTGAATAATAGTCTGGAATACTTTAGGAAACTCCAAAGTTCAGCTTCAATCAGGACATTCGAAATCAATTTAATGTGTCTCCAAAAAACATTCACAGCATAATCGAAGTTCCTCAACAATGCAATTAAATCAAATTACACAATTCACTCAAATTCACATGGAAAGCTTTATCTCAACCTCTTAGTTAAGAAAAGATTGCAAAAGCACTAAGTAAATTTGTTTACTCAAATATCACAAATCAATCTATTAGCATCCATGAAGTTTCAATACGAATACATTGAATCATATCAAAAGTCTCATTACAACTCAAGAAAATACACAATATCTGATTTCTAAAGATGGTTTATGATTATTGTTCTCTCAAACAATAATATGCAGAAAACAAGTTAGATTGCTCAGCATTTAAATAACACTGCATTTAAACCAGCTAAAGAAATCAGCCATGAAAACCAGATATCAAAATAACACAAATCTAAATCAGAACAGGATAAAATGCATCTTGTTAATCTTCTCAGATTCACAAGATAGAGAAGTAACTTCTCAGCTGACTTCCTGAACATTAAGCATTACAACATGACTCAATTCAGACATGACACTACTAATCATACAAATCAAAATAACATAAAATCCATATCAGAATATAATGGGATGTATTTTGCTATCCTCTCATATTCACAAAAGTAGATATTCAGCTTCTCAGCTTTATCTCTTAAATATCCAACATTACAATACATCTAAATCACAACCACATAAATGAAACTAGTAATGCATTAAAAATAGAAAGGATCCATAGTCATCCAGATTACATTCAGATTACACCATCCCTAGGAGATAAAGGAGTTTAGTTACACATTTTAGAATTCAGCATTACAGACATATAAATGTTCTGCCATGAATACATGATTCAGAATAAAAGATAAGAAGATAGGTGGCAAACTGCAGCTTCTCAGTAGCAGCTTCTCTTCTTCTTGATCCCCCTGTGTAGCTACTCCATAACCCTCATTTCCTTTCCAAAAATCAGAATTGAGGAGATTCCGAGAGGAGAGAGAGCCCCCTCTTCCTTTTATTTCTTCTTGTGGAACTTTATGATTCTTCACCTTGCTTCTCTGATTGTGCCACATGTCCCCTCCAAAGGAATCTTCTGATTTGGCTTCAAAAAGGTTGAGAGCTTGGACAGGTGGCAGCCTCTGCAGCAGCAGCCCAAAAAACAACAGACACAACTAAAAATAAATTCTGATAAGCCAAAAAACACTCTGACAACTCCCAACAGATCTTGTACTAGAATGAAAACAACAGCCAACATTATATGCATCAATACTTTGCAGCAAACTAATTAAATATATTCCTAGGATCATATAATGGTCTTATAATAGAGATTGAGTTAGCACGTGGGTGATGAACCAGGATGTGAACAAAAGAGCTGAAAATGTATCTATTCATGCACAATTTCAGTATAAAGCTCTACATGTCATATATACAAATAGTAAAGAAAAATGAGGTGATAAACATGAGAGAATATATATTTAGGCCTAAAATGAGCAGAAAATGGAAATATTTTGGCACAAAATTATCTATATAAAAATTACTTATCAAACTCTTCCAAGCTTAGACTTTTGCTTATCCTCAAGCAAATCAATTCAGAAATTAAGGACTAGTTGATTGAATCATTAAAGCCCACGCTAGAGGATCCTCAAGTTGCATTAGCTCAATTATGTTCCCCATAGTTTCAGCACCTCATTCATAACATTCTATACTCAATTCTAACTAGAGTTCATTGAAGCATAAGGCAAATTTAAGCTATGATAGACTACTCATATTGAATTCTTTAGATTTCAGGTTTCTATAGTTTCCTACTCAAAAGTTGAATTTCTCAATCACTTGGCAAATAATTTAGATCATATAAACAGGGATACCCTGACTTTTATTCATGCATATGCAAATAAACAATGACTAGCCTTGATTTTTATTCATGTTGGTCAACAGGATAACGATCCTGGTTTTATTCAGAAGAGCTGTCATTTTTCTTTTCTTTCTTTTCTATTTATTTTCTTTTTCTTTTCATACTTTTCTCTTTTTCAGA
This sequence comes from Pontederia paniculata, assembly GCA_001647135.1. Classification (NCBI taxonomy): domain Eukaryota; kingdom Viridiplantae; phylum Streptophyta; class Magnoliopsida; order Commelinales; family Pontederiaceae; genus Pontederia; species Pontederia paniculata. Next base: position 2,122 of record LTAE01003819.1, on the reverse strand, counting down.
CTTAGCTCTCTTTATTTATTTATGCATGCAATGCAAAATGTAATCGTTCTTTCCCTGTTTATCAAGTGAGCAATAGTTCAAACATGAGTATTCATCTAAGGCACCTTAGTCTAATTGGTCAGATTTTCTTTCCAGGATAGCCGCCTAAGCTTTGATCTCTAGTTAGACATCTTATTTTTCTTACCAACGTAGGTACTGAACTATGTAGCCCACAAGAAGAAACTAATACCACTCAATTCACCATTAATGCTCCTGAATGATATTTCAATTAAAGCATAACTCTAATAGCTAGAGCTACTTGGTATTGGAGGACATTAGTTATCATATAGATGAATTTTGAACTAAACACATATGCAATATATTAACATATGTATGATGCTTACTATATTTACACTGAGTATATATACAAAAGTTGAAAAATTGAAAAAAAAATTTAGAAAAGAATTGAAATTTTTTTATGAAATCAGATATATATACATATGAAATGCAATTGATGCAATGATATTGAAAATTATGCCATACTATTAAATGTGAAAGAAATAGGAGATACATATACATATGCAACATATAAACAAGTAAAAGAAAAAGTAAAAAGAAAGGTATAAAGAGTTATACCAAAATACCCTCCCCCAAGCTTAGCTTGAACACTGTCCTCAGTGTTTGTTAAGGTCCTGGAGGAGGTCAAGATCCACTAGTTTTCAGCTTAGATGTTTTTCTTGCATTCCAATCAGTTTGTTCATAATGGATATGTTGCAGTCAGTTTAGATGTTTTTCTTGCATTTCAATCAGTTTGTTCAGAATGGATAGGTTGCAGTCAGCTTGTGGAAGTGGGTTGCTCTATTGTTGCTGCTGGAGTTAGGTCCTTCTTCGTGGGTCTCCTAGTAGCCGCGGTCTTTCTTCTCATAGCTGGGGCTTTAGGTTCACTGTCAGCGGGTTTTGAATGTAGTGACATGACAACTTCATAATCTGGCATAGCTATCATGAATGGATCGACAATTCTCCTCTTTCTAATCTTTCTCCATAATAGCTTTATAAGACCTTGGCAATAACAACCAATCAGCAAGAGATCAAGCTAAAGAGCTGATCCTTGCTCTCATTTCCTGCACAAAAATATCAAAGTGAGACCTCAAACTTCTTTTCTTTCTGAAAATTTGTTGAGTATCATAAGTATATTAGAGTGAATTTAAACTCAGAAAGCTCATACTCCCCTCTCCATCAATTAAATTGTAGCTGATACTGAGTTGTGGAGCTCATTCTGGTATGATTCAATTTTGCACTTTAAAAAATTGGTATTCCAAGATTTCTGAAATTTTCTGCTATGAACTTAGTACTCCTCGTGCTGCATTTGCACAAAAACACAAATAAAAGACAAAAAATAATTAACTATAAACTTGGGTTGCCTCCCAAAAAGCGCCTTTGTTTAATGTCCTAGGCTAGACATGATTATATCAGTTCATATTTCAATTCTATCAAAGATGGTAGGGTGCACTCTCCTATGATATTCACTTGTAGGCTTAAAAGTTTCCTCCATAGAAATCTTCTTCATATGCCTCAATGGATTGGTATCCTTGATATCCTTCAATGTGCCTTTAGTGAATTGTCTTAGCTTGTTCAGAAATTCCTCTGGTTGATCACTGTTCAAACTAGAACTCACTAGAGCTGAGTATGTAAATTTTGGTCCCAACATCTCATATTTCAGATTAGAGGGTAGAGCATCCAGTTCTATCTTAGAAGGGACTTTGTTTTCTCGTTCAGCCAGCAACTCAGAAACCTTTAGTAGAAACACCCATTCAACTATTTCTTTTAAGTTGGGATTAGGCTCACAATAGTTAAAGAAATTCTGGTATGTTTGAAATTCTTCATTTTTCTTTAACTCAATTGACTTCATCACTTTTCCCATCAGATCGTTCATATGGAATGCAGCTGAAACTTCCTCTATCAAATAATCAACTTTGTCTTTTTCAACATCATCATTTTCTATGCTTTGACATTCCATCACATGGCTCAACTTAAATCCTATAGTCTCTTCACCAATATGAAAGTTTAATCTTTCATTCTTAACATCAATTACAGCTCCTGCAGTAGCCATAAATGATCTTCCCAAAATCATTGAATTGTGAAC
>LTAE01003818.1:0-35377 GCA_001647135.1 Pontederia paniculata | reverse complement strand
TTGTTCATGGGGTGTTTGGATGTTTAAGTTGGAATAAATTGATTATTCTTCTCTTGTTCTCATACCAAACAGGCTACTAAAATTTAAATTTCAGCGGAAAAACACCAATAATAATTACTTAATGATAACAATTAATTCTGCAACTAATGGTGAGTTTAAACGACATGAATTTCCTAGATGATGAAAGATAGTTGCCTAATAATACTCCTAATTATGTGGCAATTAAAATAAATATTTAATTTCCTAATCATGTAAGACCGTAAGTTAGAAAAAAGGTGCACGTAACATACACGTAAAGTAATAAAGCAACGTGCAAGACATCAATTACCGAAAATTATGGCAATGCCGTTTCAAAAATAAATAAGCACCTATTAATTTCTGTTGTCGTTATCGTGAAATAGTAATAGCAATATAATAGGAGAGAAATTAAACATGCGAATGCGCAACAAACATCCTAAGAATAACCAAATACAGTGTGATAAAACTAACAGAATGAAATAATCACAATTATGGCAATAAAATATTATTTCGGCAGAAATTAAATTCATAACATAACGGCAGCAATTACAATTCATAGCATAATATTAATTGCAATGCGTGTGGCAATAGTATTTTGACAGCAATCGCGAATTATGAACTTAGCATACAAGTAATCAATTATAACCGAAAATTTATGTCTAAATAATTTAGCAATTAATATAATTATTTAACAGTAATTTGCATTTCTTCAATTTGATGCATGATCTTTGAGATTTTAGTTTTCATAATCACAAAATGATTATAATAAATCATCTTTAAACACTCAACAAGGTGTATGGTTCAAATTTAATCAATCAAAATAAATCTACTAATCAGATCAATCATATAATATTGTAAAAAATATCAACGGTCTGGATTAATTACTAGAGTTCCTGTTCATCTTCTACTTGGGGAGGAATGTGTACCGTTCACTGTGAAGGGGAAACGTCGTCGTGTATGAGTGTTCCTTGAGGAAAGTCTCTTCATCTTCTCCTCTGCGTCGTCTGTAGAGGTGGAGAGGACGGCGAGGGAGTGGGCGGTGGTGACGGTGACTCGTCGGTCGAGGCCGAGGGAAATGAGGGCGCTGTGGAGGACGGTCATCGCGACGATCATCACAATACATGGGCAATGATTCTCTGACCAAATCGAGCCCTAGTTCTAAAAGGAAACGCCTGAGTCATACAACATGGGTGTCTGCTGTAATGCAAGCAATATGTTCCTTCTGAGTGATGCAACCATTTCTTGGGGTAGCAAGAAACATGGTGTGTGGCTAGACACACACAGGACGTCAAGGCAGCGAGCCTTGGGAGGAGGCGGTCAGGCAGGCCGACGATGAACTCGACGCCAGTGCCGGCAAAGGCGCTGAGGACGATTGGCTCCGCATCATAGAGCTTAACGCGGGCGGCGCAGAGGGACCGGCGGACAGGGATGATCGTCTCCGGTGGCGGAAGGTTGCCGTAGTTGATTCCGACAGCCGACGATGTCGTCGAGTTTCTGGACGACGGTGATGACGACGCTGAGCAAATGATCGCGGCGAAAAGGACTAGGACGAGAGCCAATTTGACGGTCATCATCGCTCGACGACGTCGAGTGCAGTCGAAGTATCGAGTGGAGAAATGCGTGAAACGAAGGTGAAAAGCAGGGATCACACCTGCGAAGAGCGTGGATTTTTTTTTTGAGATCCGAGCTCTGATACCAATGAAAGAAAAATGTGATGAATATTTGGGATCATCCGGGGATAGCTTCATCCATGCTCAACAGAGAGCTATCTCGGCATGTACATCTACTACCCTCCGTCCCCCTCCACGCCTTTTATAGTTATCGATGCCGACTGTTACACATGGTCATCATGACCATAATGGTCTTACCCTGTAACGGTCATCGACATAATGACCATAACGGTCCATCACGGTCGTGACCAATGATCACGACTGGTCACATTACAACATCTAACTAATTACTCCTACTATTTCACATCAAAATATTGCTAGTTGATGTAAGTTACTTTGGAATAGTTTATAGTGTGAACTGATGATTAAAACATATATGAACAAAACTTATAACGGGTCTCGAAAACCAAATAATTTTTACCGGGCCTATATGCTTTTTTAGGTTCACTAGGATTCTTAGTGGTTGGAACTTCTAGTTCTCTTGGTAGGAATTTGATAACCGTATTTTCATCTCAGCAAATCATTCTTTTTTTCACAAGGGATCGTGATGTCTTTCTATGGGATGACATGTCTATTCAATAGCTCTTATTTGTGGTGCACTATTTCGTGGAATTGTTCTTATTTGCGGTGCACTATTTTGTGGAATGTAAGTAGTGGTTATGATAGATTCGATAGAAAAGAAAGAATATTGTGTATTTTTCACTGAGGATTCCCCAAAATATCGTCGCATTTTTCTTTGCTTCCTTGTGAAAGATATCCAATCAAACTTAATAGAGGTTAAAGAGGGTATTTATGTTTGTCGTGTCCTTTATATAAAAATCATAGGTCAAGGAGCTATTCCCTTGATTCATACTGATGAGAATTTTACTCCATGAGAAATTGAACAAAAAACTACAGCATTAGTAAAGCATAAAGAGATTTCTATGGTAAATATGAAATTTACCAACAATTCTTAAATAGAGTAGTTAAAGGTTTTTATTGCCATCTAATTGATTATATTTTAAATATCAAACTATTTTTTTTGTTTTTGCCCTTTTTGGTTATATTTTAAATATCGAACCATTTTATCTCTATTTCTTTTATTTGTTTTCCCTTATTGTATTAAGGTTTAACATCAAGGAAAGAACAATAAAAATGAAGGTGTGATGATTTGTTACGGTGCTATTAAAAGTTAATATAATTTTTTTATTATTTGTATGATCGATTCAATTTGAATTGATGATTCAAAATATTAAACAATATAAATGCAATGTAGACCGACTCTACAACATCAACAGTACGTACAAGATGGGTACAAAAACTTTATGGACGATTTAATACCGACTGTGAAATTAGTTTTGGGCATTGATTATTGTGATCCAGGTGACAGCTAGTCATGTGGCCAGTAGGAGATTGAAGATGGCTGAGAAAATGGGAACCGAATGGTGTCAAATAGTATCATGAAATTTTGTGAAATGTCTTATAGAATGAAAATGTAAATTCAGTTAAATATAAAAAAATCATAAGATGAATTACAAAATATTGACAATCTTGGTTTTCAACGTCAAGAAGGTGATGAGTTATCTAAAAAAATTGATGTTCGCACCTAAAAGGTAATGAGAATTCCCGTGAAGTAGATATACAGAACTGCCCAGATGTAGAGGAAACTTATTTGGTCTAAATTACTATCCTCGATTCAGATACAAAATCCACTACTGTCAATTTTGGAAGAACCCCCTTCTCTATAGTAACTTATAGGATTTTCAAACGAGAATAAGTTGAAATTTCAATAAATAACAGCGACAGTGGTTTCTTATTGTACAAAATCCGAAACGCTTTCTTCAGGGCAAGAGACAGTGTCCAGATTATTATCTGAGTCGAAGCTACTCTGAGTCAGATAGCATTTGGTATGCATTAGTAGGTTCTACATCGGTGATGGATGGAGGAATATCATTTGAACTTTGTTCTTTTTTATTTCTCGTGCTGGTTGTCCTTGCCACATCATCCTGTTGATGAATAATGGACCATTGTTATCAGTGTTCAAGCAAAAAGAAAACTATATGAATGGAATATAACAACATACTAATACAAAATGTACCCACAAAAAAAAAACATAATTGAACAAACAATCGATCTTGTTCATTCAAGCATAGATCAAAAAATTCACAAGTATGCACAAAATCCTATCAAGTGTTGTAAGTCATGAAGTCAATGACATGATCCAAGGTAGTCAAAAACTAATTTTAGTACTTAAAAACTTACGAGTTTATGTTTCTAGAGTCCAAAAATTATTTAACTCAATTTAGAAACTTAAATATAATTAAATATTGATCTGTTTGTGTTTTCAATCGTTAAAACTTACCTTTGTATGCATCAACAGAGACATTTAGTGGGGATGTCAAAGTGCAAGTAAGCAGGTTCAAATCTCACTTCCTACGACATATGTATATTTTTAAGCAATCCTACTATAATTTTAAAATAGTAATTATAATCTTACTATAATTATTATAGTTTTTGCTATTTTATAGTATTTTTTGTTTTTTTCCTCTTTATTTTTTTACCATTATTTTTTATAATCTTACTATAATTTTAAAAACTAATATATCGCAGTATATTATAATAGATAGTAAAAATATAGAAGAATATAACATTATTGTTAGTAGTATAATATTAGTTTGTCAAATAAATTTTTAATTTACTATTATTTTCTATACCATAATTCTTAAGTAAATAATAATATGATGAACAAGTATATTATAAGAAATAATTAGTATGATAAGATAGTTATGATAATGATGATAACATAATAATAATTATAAGAATGTAGTAATTATTTTATGTATATATTTTTTAGTACACAAATTTTATGAGTTTGACTATATGAATTTCTCGAACACCAATTGAATCTACATTAGAACTTGACAATTTTAGAATGAATTATAGTTGTACTTTTTGGGAGTTTGTGTGATTTATGAATTTTAATATTATTTTGGTCTATTTTATAAAAAATAAAATATCTGATTTAATTTTGTAAGTTATTATTATTAAATTAGTATTATATCTAAACTCTATGTATTTACGTATCAAATCTATGATACGAATCTACACCATCTAAAATGAATTTAGGTAGAAATTCGAACTTGACAATCTTGACATGATCACCATCTTCAAGGCACCCACCATCCGACAATAGTAAATTTTGTTAAATATTTATTAAATTATGAATAAGAAATAGAAGTATCCAGTGGTGTATATAGGAAAAATTTAAGGTGTTCTGACCACATAGATAGGAAAAATATTGAGAACCAGTACCAGTTTGAAACTGAAAGAAAAATACATTATGCATAGAGATGGAAATTGTGGCAAACCAGGCCGACTATGTTAATTGCCTGGCCCAATATCTGTACAGCCTGGCCTACAACTAGGGAGGCTAGGAGTCGGCGCGAAATACTCCACTCTCTAAGGAGAAGCCTTCTTTAGAATTAGAAAAATGAAAAACTTATTTATCCTTTCAAATCCGTTGTTAGATATTGTGAACTCTTGTATCATTGTCATGACATCAATTTGCACCACATGCCAAAATTCTTTAAAGAATAATATTGGGAAGCCATCTGGTCCTGGGCACCTTCACTTTTAAGATTTTTCAAAGCACACAAAACTTTCTCCTTGGTGACTGGACTAATCAAGTTGTTTGCTTCATCTGGTGTCAAACTAGGAATTTTGTTTCCTCCCCATCTCCAAATTCCAGAATCTCGTCTTCTAGTAAAGTATTTAAAGTAGTCAGCCACGGCCTTACCAACTTGATCCCGGCCAATGTGGTCCTCATTATCTACCCTTAGTTGGTCAATGTAATTTGATCTCCGACGTCCACTAGCATATAAGTGAAAATTTTGTGTTGGAATCCCCCTCTCGGAGCCAAACTTGTCGCAATCTTTGACGCCATTGCACCTCTGTTTTTATGATCCTCCGTTGCTACTATATCCTTAGCTTTTCTTCGTTCTTGCAACTGCTGAGTGACTAAGTGGCCAATGCCTCTTTTTCCTCTTCTCTCTATCCTCTTTCACTTGAATTTTGTATTCATGCAGCCAATCCATGAGTTTGCTAAGTTTGTTACATAATGTTCGAGTAGCCGAGTTGGAGGCTGGAATCCTGCACCATTCCTCTGCGACATCTCTTTAAAACCTTCTTCCAACAGCCATGCTTTCTCAAATTTTGTGGAATCTCTGCACCATTGTTGGACTGTTATAGCAATGGTGTGTGGTCAGAGAATGGTCTCTCTAGTGCCTTAACGCTTTTCATTGGATAAGATTCCAACAACTCTATAGAACCAAGAAACTTATTCAGTTTGACCTTGCATTTGTTGATGGATCTACGCCTGAGCTTCTCCAAGTGTACTTGCAATTTGGAACATCGAAGTCTGTTAGGCGTATTCGTTGATGAAGTCTTGAAAAGCTTCTGTTTCACTTTCTCTCTCCCTCCTTTGTGTCGGCCTATCCTCTGTATCCAAAGTTACATTAAAGTCCCCACCTATTAACCATGGGAGATTAATATTATCAGACCTCATATTCCGCATCTCCTCCCACATCTCCTGCCTTCATCATTCTGAGGACCATATACACATGTTAATAGGAATTTGACCCCATCTGTTCTCCTAGAGAGGATAACAGAAATTGAATGTGAAGCAAGATTAGTCACCACGTTTTCGAAGACTTCCTCTCTCCATCATATTATGCAGCCTCTTGAGCACCCTAGAGCATTTAGTGCCTCAAATCCATTTAGCACAGTACCTCCAATTTGATTCCATAGTTGCTGGTCACAACATGCTAATTTTGTTTCTTGAATAAAGGCACATCTGCACCCCAAGTTTTAAGATATCTACCCAAGTTTTAAGATATCTACTCAGTAAAGTTCTTCTTTCCTTGTTGCCCAAGCCTCTGACATTCCATGTGATCACTTTCATTTAGAAGATGTATGAGCCCCTGACGCCATTGATCTTGTGAGGACCCCCAGTGGCTCCTGCATGCTGCCTTTGTGTCGACCGGCTCTTCTTTTAACTTTAATCACATTAGCTATTAATTCCATCTCCAAAGATCTTGCAGCAGCTTGTGCTCCACCAATCTCTAAGATATTCTCTTGCTGATTTACCCCTTGTTGCACTGCTGAAGGTGAGTAATCTCTCTATAGATTTCAGATTAAAATATATCTATTGTTTCTAAAAAGACCTCTGATACTGCTCCATGTGTTGTTGGGTCTGTTTTTGAGTTAATAGAGCCCAACACTGAGTTTCCAGAATCGTTCCTTGTCTCTCTTCAGCCCATGATGTCACTTGGATCTCATAAGGGTTTGTGCTTGTGGGTTATTCTGTCACCCAAATCAATGGTATCTATTGATTCACCACTGGAATCAGCGTTAGAGATTACACATTTCCCTTTCCTTTTTTGTTCACCATCTTCACATTTCCCTTTCCTTTTTTGTTCACCATCTTTAGTATGAATCCCCTTGTCCTTGTTTAACTTCCTTTTCCCGACTACGCGCCATTTCCTTAATAGTTGTTGACTCAATCAGCAGGGTTACATTTGTCATTGTTGGCATGACACACGGGATCACAATCGCATCCCCAGATCGGGCATCGATTTTTTGCGGTTGTTTTGGTCGCCACTATTGCGTCACCATCGCCGGCAGCGGCTGTAGGATTCCGGTGACCATTTCGCTCCACGAGTGGGGGCATGCTGAACCAGTTGGTACATCAAACAAGATCTCATAGATGAGACCATCATTTCCGCACAGATTTATTCCTGGTGGTACCTCCTTGCCAGCGTGGAGAGCAACCTTCGCACGGATCCAGGAGACGTCGCCGGACTCAATGGATGGGAAGGAGACATCTTGCATCATGGCGAAGGGCGAGACAATTCTCTCAATTGTTTCTGCGCACCAAAGATGAAGGGGAACCCCGGAGATGACGATTGAGGTGATATGCGCCGGCGTCGAGGTCGATCTCCCTCCTTCCTCCGCCGACCATCGCTTCCATGACATGATACCTCCGTTGGGGAAATCCAGCGTTTTGCCAATCAGTCTCTCCAGCCTTTTCGCAGATGACTTCCACAATATAACCGAAGACAACGATAGACGAGCAATGTGAATATTCTTCGCCTCCTCCCTCTCGTTGTTGACCTTCGTGTATATTGCATCCAAGCATGGCAGTTCGCCTCTCACCATCTCTCCGACTGCACAGAAGCAAAGGATGTTGAGGTTGTAGGCGATCATCGGGCTCCATGGCGCTCTAATCATCTCACCAGCCATTGGAATGCTCATTCTTCCCTTCGATCTTACATATGTCCCCTCTCCAATTCCTTTCTTTCCTGCCCGTGGCACCCTCCTCTTGTCTTCTTCGATCATTCTTCGCTTAGCCGTAGGACACCTTGATTGGAAGTGTCCTAAGCCGTTGCATTCCAGACATTTGATGGGATCACGACAATCCTGTTGAAGGTGGCCCCAGTTCCGGCATCTATAGCACTGAAAGTTTCTCCTCTTCGCTGAAATGTGTCGACGTCTTACCAAATGCCATTCTCCTGTTTTGTCATCTTTCTTATGTAGCACCTTCGGGAGGGAGTCTCCGGAAGACGATTGATGGTGGCGCTCTCCTAGTCTCATTTTTCCTACTGCACCATCCCTAGAGGAAATATCTAAACATGGATCTCGGTGAATCCTTAGATCATTGTTGCTCATAAGTCGTGTAACACCCATGCAAGATTCTAAATTCTACAATCCTTTCCTTCCAAGTGAAATGATATACGTTCTATTACCTGAGAATTCAATATACACATCTAAAAGATAAACCGAAACTAGAATTATGAGAACAGCATGTGACCAAATTTAGGTTCATAATAGCATATTATGTGTTTGATTTATGACCACACATGTATTTTATGTCCACCACACCACTAAACTTTTGCTTTATGATCACATATGTACATCTTCAGACTTTAGATCTATGCATATGCATACACGTGGATGACTAGTAGTTGTATTGTTGTTCCCTAGTCATCCTTTTACCTTTAAACAATAGCCTACTATGATGGCCTCTACATATGTCAAAAATAAGTGATTTAACAAACACGTTGAGGCTCAAGTTCCGCTACGAATGTGTGACACAAAAAACAAGCTGCAAACGTTTAACATTGATTTCAAAAGTACTATGCATCATGATGGAATTGCATTGCAAATGTGAGAACAATATGACCAGATGTACATGCAAAAAGTTTTAGGGCAAGCAGAAATTGAATATAGCTCACCTCTTTGGTTGCCCGTATTTTCCAACTATTCTGCAGCCAAATGGTTCCAAAGGATAAGCATGCGCATAGCAGCAAGCTTGAACCTATTCTGGGATCTGTCATATAATCCCTGCAGGAAGATGCAAGTTTTTGAAATTTGAGTTTTATCCACCTGATACCAGACAGCTTTTGTTGTGAGCTGCCAGACCAGCTTGAACTTGAATCTTCAGGTACAAGATCTGGAACTGTTGGAACCTGCAAAAGAGCCAAAAGAGAACATTGATACAATCCTTGCTTGTGGAATGGTTGGATTGACACTTAACTTTATGCATTATATTGAAATTCCACAAACTTGAAACCAATGATTATTCAGCTAAAGCAAGGGAAAGCAACTATAAGAACTAGTGAAAACAAGAATGTAGAGCAAAAGATTAATATCAATAAGCACTGTAGTTTCCCAAAGCTGATGCCTAGATAGATCTATATTTTATGTGTGCATGTGACCATTTGAAATGCAGTACAACTGCATTGATGAGATATCTTGACTACAAAGTCGAGTTCTAATGACTTAAAATTGTGAAAGATCTTTGCCTTGGGAAAACAAAGAGAAAATTCGGCATATCTTTCTTTTCTTAGAAGGAAGCTGGAATCAAAAGCCCAAATCTAGGTATATCAACATCAGTTAAAACTCTCCATATGTACATAAGAAGGTGATCTGAAGTGGGAGGATGGTTGTGTTGCATAAATGCTGTTGAGATGATAACATTAGTGGTTTTTATGTCGACAAAAAATGCTGCAGCATGGTTACATGGCTGTATTGCAAAATTATAAGTGTTTTAGCTAGCATCAAAGCTAGCCTTTCCAGCATGCAAGCTCACATAAGCATGAAAATGATGTAATGAGATCACATCAAATTGGTAGGGAAATCCTTCAATGCAAAGAGCAGCAAGTCATTTGCTTATATCTGATCTACTTTATGCTAACTAAATAAAAATTGACAATGTCAACTCCACAACATCACTGTGCCCTTGGTGCTCTATGGAAGATGAGTTAATTGACGATTCAAGATTCAAAGTTGACAATACGGAGATCACCAAGATATGCTAAGGTTCAATAGTTACAGACATATAGTGTGTGCAATATCCAACCCCATTAGTCAAATGTCATCTATAGCTTCAAACCTACTACTGACAAATAACATAGATTGGCAAGACACCGGAGCCCATAGAAGGCAACAGATTTACTCAATTAGAAAGATATATGGCCATTACTAAACAAAGACCTTTGGATGGAAAGCAAGCTTATATATTAAATTGAACTAGTTTTAAGGGTCTTCAAACTCTCAGAAAAAGGAAAAAAATGTCACTTTGCATATGCCATAGCACAAACATAAACTACTGTTAATGTACGAACACTGCAACTCCTGAAATAAAATTATTAGAGTAATACATTTTGGTGCTCAAATGTTACAGTGTTTTGCTGCATAGGACTTACAAAATAGGGAAGATCTCTGGTCTCACCACGCTTAATGGTATCTGATATCCACTGAATTATCTGCAAGAAAAGTATCATAAAAACATTGGTAAAATGAAAGAAAAAATTTGATATCAAGCATTTATTAGGAAATATTTGCTTCAAAAAAAAAGGAAAACTTTGGGATACGACCAAAACATTGGTTCTTATGAAGCAATAGAATCTTTCATAAAAAAAGGCTTTATTATTGTAAATATAGACAAAACCGAAACTTGTAAGTTGCTTCTTTTTCAGTGTAAACTCTGGTATTCAGAAGGCTACTATCTTCTGACAAACTCAACTCGAGATGGGGAACGTAAAACTCTCCCAGTAGTGAAACTCTGAGATTTCATCCTGAGACTTATTCATTCCACAGTTCAACTCAGTAGCCAATTCCCTTACAGAAAAAAAAACTCACTAGCCAATTGAATCAATCAACTGTGATAATACTGAATTCTCATGCACTCAGTTGACAATATCCTTATATACTATAATAATACTGATTTCTCATGCACTTAGTTGACAATATCCTCTTATACTATTATTTATCTATAGTTGGATGGTGTAGGAAGCTGTTTCAAAACAGTTACCTGTTAACAGAAAATGTAAGCAGAAGGGGGCAAACCAAAGCAACTGAGCTGGAATCCTCATCCAAATTTAACATCCCAACAAGGTGGAAATGTGGTTGCATTGTACCAGCAGCCATCTTAATGAAAAAAAACCTTCCCCGGCAACTACACTCACACCCGCTTGCTCATCCAAACACTACTGTTTGCTTCAAATGGAAATTAGAAAGTATTGTTCCAAGGTGTTAACTTTGCCATTCCCATTTTCTTGATCAGAAGTACCTGAATATGTTGTCACTTGCCCATTTATCTTTGTCAATTACAGATCAATTATTTATCTTTCTCAATTACAGATCAATTATTCATTGTTCAAGAAACGATGTAAATAACAATAAATATTAGGCAAAATCTTTCTCGAGCATAGTTTTCCATAAGATGAACAAACTTGTTGTTGCTTCAAAAAGTAAAGATTATTAACTGCTAAAATCGGTTAAAAGTGAATCCATTTCATCTATTTGAAATATGCTATATGTAATATAGTTTATAATGCAAATGATGTTTCAATTTCTTGATATCCAGAAATGCATAGAAATGTAAATGTCTCAAACATAATACATTTTGAAGAATTAGGTTGTTTATGTTGAAAGCAAATATTACTCGGATTCAAAAAAGATCGACAAAATAGTGTAGGCAGCTAAAACTAGATTGACTAATACCAGTACTGGAAATCAAGGGAAAACTATAAGGAAAGTGAATACCTCTTCGACACTTTCTGAACCATTATATCTTGCCACAAGCTGAGAAGCATGTTTCTTTTCCTGATCAAAAAGATTGTTTTGTGCACGATGTTTCATTTCATCCCATATACTTTTTTTCTTTCCCTCCGATTCTGAGTTAGCCTCTGTTGAATTTCTAAAGTATCGGACCATAAATATTTGGGGCACATCGTTAGCATCTTCATATCTCCTAGGCCCACAAGACTTGAGATGGTTTTCCTCGGTGACATAAAACATACAATATTTCTGTAAATAAAAAGATGCCCAAGTATTAAAAACTAATGTATCCAGAAAGAACATCAAAAAGGAATACAACAATAACAACAAAGTCATATCCCACTAGGTGGGGTAGGCTACATGGATCATACGACGTCATTGCACTCTATCAAACATCAAAAAAGAATAAACAATCAAAATGAAAACTAGAAAAGCTTTATCCATAGTGTTTTTTAAATAGAAAGAAATTGCCAAAGGCATGATAATTCATCCTGAATGATTGAAAACATATTCTTTAAGCTTTTTTAGAAGGAAAAACTAGCTGGTAGTTTTATCTTTTTCCACGAAAGGAACAGTTTATTAAAAGTTACTACAAAAGGTTGCAGAAAACTTTTGTTTCTAGTGCTGTGAACAAAGACATTGTTTCTACTGTTGTGACCAAAGACGTGTGTAAGAGCATAGGAGTTATCAAATCGACAAAGATAGTCCAATCCACAAATGGAGAAAACAAAGAACAATCAAGAAATACTATTCATCATATTCCCACTAAAGATAATCAAATTAAAGTTTTCTATCATTCAGGAAAATGACTCACCAATTGAGTTTCTCCATCAAGCCAAGCAAATGTCAGACGACTTTGTTTAAAGGCAGTGACAGCTGATACTGGAACTGAGATGTCAAGATTTTTGGTATGATCTGAATCCATACTAGCCATTAACATGTCTCTGGCCCTACGCATAGTCTACAGTAACTTCAGGTATATGTAATTGCATAAATGCATTTTTTTAGCAAGAATTCCATAGATGTAATTGTGTACATATTAACATCAGAACAAAATGTTCTTGAATACAAAAATACACTAGAAAAAATGTTATTTTGCATTTCAAATATCAGACAGCTTGCACATTAAATAAACGATGCTAATGCAGAAACTTACTTCACGCATCTTATTTAATCCCGCCCCCGGTCGTCCAACAACAACTGCACAATACCAGGGCACATTATCATTCCCACCAAGAGAATAGCCTCTTGGATCACAGCCTAATTCCATGGATGTCACACTCCTTAGTAGGGGAAGTTCTGGAATATTCAAAAAGAATATCACCATCTAATAGCGAAGTTATAAACACACTGGGAAATAAAAATTAACACCAAAATATTTTCTATAATGTAACATAGAACATAAAAATCTCCACATCAAATCTCACAAAAGATTGCACATAATTATTTGTCTTACTTCCAAACAATTTATTTGAAGATATGAAATAGGTAGCTTAAACATCATAAATATGTCAATTCTATGGCCTTAAATAATAGTGTCTTCGTTGAAGCATCTTACTCAACTACACTCTCTCCTTTACAAAATAAACTTCATGCTAAAAATCTCCACATCAAATCTCACAAAAGATTGCACATAATTATTTGTCTTACTTCCAAACAATTTATTTGAAGATACGAAATAGGTAGCTTAAACATCATAAATATGTCAATTCTATGGCCTTAAATAATAGTGTCTTCGTTGAAGCATCTTACTCAACTACACTCTCTCCTTTACAAAATAAACTTCATGCTCTCCTAGTCGGTCTCATGTGTTTTATCATGGACAATTTTATTTTCGAAATATATTTATGATTTAGATAGTATCTACTTCAGAAATGCCTGCAGAAAATTCATATATAAGTCAAAATTACAAAACTCAGGAAACCTTACCATTTTGTTTATAATCTTCCATGATTTTCTGAAATTTTGAGCTGTCTACACTTCCTGTAAAAGAAGGCATCAATAAACTGAGGCTCTAAACATAGTGATACAGTAGAGAAGCAAAAATACAGATAGAGACAGTAAGTTACCATGGTATACGAAAGGTTCTACACCAGCATCCCTGAAAATTATAATAGCAGGAGCTGATTCTACGCGGAACCTGTTGATAGAAAATGAAAAATCTATGATGGATAATGCAGATTCAATCTACAAGTGGCAAAATAATGTAATAAGTAACCCTCAAACAGTACGACACCTTGATCAGGTATAACATTAACCTGAGTAAGAAACACACAATTGGTAAAGATCCAGATCAATCGCATTACAAATTGAATTGTCAACAACCTTTGCCAAAATGTCAACCCGTATTTGGCATATTATCCTATAAAATTGTCAGTAATGACATCTCAAAACTGAATTGCACTGATTAGATTGATCGTTAACAAGTTAATGTGAAAATTTCCCAAGATAAACCATTGACAATGTCACACAATGCATTCTATCTCCAATCTCCATTATAAATTTATTAGTCACTATACTTTACTGTAAAAGCAATAGCCTAGGACAGATAGATACCTAGTATGTCAAACAAACATGAATTAGAGTTCAGTTCGCAATACATACGTATTCCACCAAATGGAAAAATCCTGCTCTCTCCACAAAACAAATGCAAATGATGCATAAGTGGAATAATCCCTTGCAGCTTGTCTCAGAAATGGAGTGGCACGCTCTCCAGTTTTTGAGATGAAAATAACTTTAACCTGCGAGAAAGGAATGAGCACTTTGGTAATGAGATTATGACAGAAGAGTTAAAGTGGCTTATTAAGGTAGAACTCAGAAATGTAACAAAATCATAGTGAATAAGTTACATTTTCATACAAGATAACTACAGATAGCAACAAACATAACACAAGTAATAAGGAAGGGCATGAATATATATAAAAGACCAAAATATTAAAGGCTACTTTTTCAGAGCTGTCATCCTTCAATTTATAATTTGATCATTTCATGTTAGATAAAAATGACCAAATTATCATTCAGGTCATCGGTCAAAAGCTCTTGATGTTGTTTAAAGGTAACTTTCAAGGGATACCAGCCATGTAGTGATTTTATTTATATACAGAGAACATATGATCTATAAGGCTTCTCTTCTTTTTCAAGAGGAATTAAGGTTTCTCTTCTTGTTCCTGCAATAGATAAGATATTCTCTTTTAAAGAAAAACCATTTAGATTAAAGTTCAAATAAAAAAACAAGAATTTTTATCGCATGCACTGGCTTCCCATAATGATTATAGTAACACAATTCTTTGTATGTGGTAGATTATCTTATTTATGTAAATTTCCTTGGGTGTGCCTGATTTAAATGGCACCAGAGATGCTAAATTTGTATCCAGATATAACAGGAATATGTCTTAAGCACATGGTTTTATTAAGTTAGTCCAGAGTGTCACAAGGCTAAGTTTCAAGACCTTAAAAAGCCTGCGCAGCCTTTGTCACTGTGCCTGTTAGCTGTCTGCTGTCCAATTTTCCCAGAACGAGTACTATCATTCACCCGTGTGCCTAAGGCATCCTTTCAAGGGCACCCACACAGGAACCACCCAACCACCTAGCTATGAGCCGCAATCCTGCACTACACGCTACACTGCACCACCAAACCGCAACCCATGTAACACAACCTTGCACCTTATGCTACCTTGTGCTACACTGCAGCCACTATCCTTGGATAATGTGTGCCGACACTGCACCACCTGCATGTGCCTGCAACCGCGTACATTGTTTCCGCTTGCTTGCCCCCATGACACCACATGTGTGCAGAGCCCAAGTCAACCGCCCCTCATGAACGACTTGTCATGGTACCATCTATGAGCCCGCATAAGTAGAGCAAACAATAGGCTCTTTTATGAGGATAACGTTTACATTTAAAATATGTATAACATGTCCAATCATCTAAGGCATGCCATCAGTCATCACAAATACAATAAGGGCCAAGACATAGACGTTTGGACAACCTAATGCATTTTTTTTAAGCGAACGTGTTTGTATCTACAAGTGGTACAAAACCAAGAATTGCTTCCTAATAGTCAAAAAAGATAAACATATGAACTCATCAACTCCCCTCAAGAAAACTTACTAACAGCAAGACTAATAGTTTTTTTTTTATTTCAGCAACACAACATCAAGCTGCCAAGACATATCGAAAGAATATAAAGAAAGCATTAACAGTATATAAGTTATTTATCTGACGTGGACAAGTGTCGCAAAGTACCTTATGTTGGCCATTCTTCGCTATAAACTCAGGTCCCTGAAATAAGACAAATTATTAATAAAATTTACAATGTAAATCAAAAGAAATAAATAGCATGGACATTACAAATCCAGGACAGTCAAATTAGCTCAATTAACAGAAGATCAGAATAATATTCAGAACTAATGCCTTGGAGTTCGAGTAAGTTTTTATTTAAGACAAAAATATCTTTGGGAAAAACTAAGGAAAAAATGACAGCAACAAGATTATCATTATAGTGTGGAATATACCTTATATGGAAACCATAAAGCGCAACACATGAATGGATAAAGATGAGAAACCAAGGCTTCTACTTTATCCCTCACTTTTGTCAATTTATATTTTTTTAGAGACAACTTACATATTTTAACCCGTTTATTGTTTCTTTAACTTTAGTCGGCATTTTGTCATCCTTTATTCCAAGCTATGCACAGTCAATATTTTAACTAAGTTGGTTTATATACAAAATTATGAATATAACTACGTATGGAGAAGAATATAACTACAAAGAGTCATATAAGTCTGTATAATTGGAAGACTGGATGATTGTTCACTTTTTCCGATGATTGAATTATTGTGCACTCCATAAAATAGCAAGTGAAAATTGTATAATAAATTAATGCATAAGAATAATTGTTAGATAAATTAATAAGGCCAAATAAATACAATAAAATACAAGCTATATTGCTGTCTGACATGTACATAAGTACGTTTATGCATCTTGTTAACTGAAATAAACAGCTCTGTTAACCTATATATTCATAGGAAAAAATGAAGGTGCTCCCTACTTAAGTAGGCAGCATCATGTTACCTATCTTCTCAACCATATGATGTTAGATCGATGGTAGATATTAGATTTTCTCTCTCCTAATTTTTTTTGTCTCCACCGTAGATTTAATATCCTACGATTGAGAAGGTAGGTAGCATGATGCTCCCTACTTAAGTAGGGAGCACCTTCATTGAACCCATATTCATATGAAAATTTCATGTATATGAAGTTGAAGTAGTAAATATATGGAAAAGTAGTAATCATTCCCAAACTTAATGATTTTTTTTTTGTTTCCCATTCGAGGGCTCCGGTGTTCAGGGCTACTAGCACCTCACTAATCCGGAGTCGAGGATGAAGAACAGGAAAGATATTCCTCTCGCCGGGGCTCGAAAACAGGGCTACTAGCTCCCGGTCCCTCAACTCAGGACACACCCCTGCTAACCAGGTGTGCCAACCAAACTTGGTTCCAAACTTAATGATGCTACTACTAAATAATAAAAAATAAATTGTCATCAAATTAAGATTGACGTATATAACAGTAATTACAAACTAGGAGTTTAAATGACAAGAAAAGTGTAGTAAGAAACAAACTCAACATGTGCATAAGACTGATAGTTTATATTATAAGAATAAACAGATTGATTCATCTGATCAGCTTTGTATGAAGAATTCTAAGGCAAAGCTTTGGTATTGACTCTTTTGAAGATAAACAAAATTGAATTCAGCAAATTTTCTTCAGACATAACATCAACCTAAAGGACACTGAGAATTGTAATCCAAAAGAAAAATAAATAAAAGACATTGAGAATTACCAAGGATTCTTTTGAGTAGTAAAGAATACGAGGTAAACCAAGAACTGCTGATGCCATCCAATCAACAATTGCATCAACCGAGGGCTCACCCTGATATCTAAATGAGAAGAAAAATTAAAAAGTGAGTATTAATCTCCTGCATAAGATTAATAAATTGAATAACAATAGATCTCTTTTAGTCAACCTTTTCACTTTTAAAAAGGAAATAGATGATGGTATGTCCAGAAGCACTTGTGATTTCAGCAAAAAAATACTAACCTCTCATAACAACCAGCTGACTTGCAGCCATGAGGAAATGCAACAAAAGCAGGTAGTCCTGGAAAAATCACATTGGAGTCATTTTTTTTTGTTATTGTCATTAAATAAGGCATTCCACTTCCATATAAGTACAACCATTATATATTAGGTAACCTCTATTTAGTTCCTTTCTTCTTTCATTTAAAGTGCTGGAAACAAAATATGTTACTTCTACAATTAGGCTTTCAAACATCAAAGTTTATATTCACCTAACAATAGAAAATTCTCTAGAGGACATGAAAATAATTAGATAAACACAACAAGGATCATTCTATTGACAGCTATATATACCATCAGATAATTAACTCGATGAATAATCCATGTTTCTTAAAAGCCTAAACTTATTGCGGATAGTGTCTTTTTTTTTTAAATATACTCCTCCCCCCTCCCTCCCACCCAACCCCTCACAGTTGGGCAGCATCTTTTTGGCCCTAGCTCATTACATGGAATACTTTAGGCAGAAAATTGAGTTTTATTATGAACATGCTGAGGTTTGAACCCATGACCTTGTGACTTGTTTAGGTACTATTCAATTCTTTAATTCGATGAACTAACCATCATTCAAAAAACTTATGCTTGTAGGGGTGGTGCTATCTCTCTGAATATATGTTAACATATACAACTCTTCTAACATAAGAAAGTTACTGGTCCAGAAGTAGTTGGTTGTTTTCCTGTCACTCTCACATATCATCATTTTACTTTGCTTTTCGACATCTTACTGCGCTGAGAGAGAGTAAAGGATTACTACTTTAGTTTTACTCCTAAATCCTGATCCTCCCAGCTCACTTATTTATCTTCATGTTCTCATCATTCACTTTTCATCGCGCTCCAAATCTAGACTCAAATGTTTGAAGAGTCTTATGTAGTAGTAGAAAATACCCAAGAACCAATTCTAGGGGTACAAATAACACAACTCATTTTTTTATAGTGCACCTCATCCAATCTTGATGGAAACATTATTTTATCTGAAGCTTCTGCGTCGCAACATCATGTTAATACATGGATCATTCTTAGGAGTGTATAGAAATAATGACGCAAAACCACAGTACTTCATAGAAGCTACAGAACCAATTAGCACATGCATATGCACAAAGAATTTTGTGTGCAAGTAGGTAAAGAGATACATATAGTACACTATCATTCGCAATATCTACATGACCTGACCTAAAACTGAGTACAGGTTATCCAAGGGCAAATAGTAGAAAATATGGTTACAGTAAATAGACATATTTTAAAGGTTTATAGAAGACTACTAAAGCTACTTATAGATATTGAATGCCAATATGCCACCATGTCATATCAAGAGGTAAAATAGATGGAGAGAGAGAGAGAGAGAGAGAGAGAGATTATGATGAAGTCATGATCCAGCTTGCAGAAAGAAGGAAAATTAGTAAAGTACATAAATATCAGAGAGGACATTGAGACATATAAAGACCCCAAATTTCATGGAAATTTCCAAGAGAATTTATGAACTTAAATATGGACATTCTACACAACTCAATTCATCGTAACAAGTAATAACTATCATCTCAGACAAAACAAAGATTCCATTAGAGTGATCAAAGGAAAAAAAAAAGAGACTTGATTCACTTTAAAGATCACCTCCATCATTAAGCTTAGAAATAAATAACAAATCTAAGTCTTACCACTACGAAAAAAGGGCTGATTAGAGAATTTCCTCTCAGCAAGGTAAGAAGCAAGCTTAACATTCCCTACTTCCACTATGCCAGTTTCAGCGACTCCATCCAGTAAATTAGCTAGTTCATCAATTTGAAATAACATGAATTAGGATAGGCATATAATACCAATGAAGTTTTAACAGTAATATTTCTTGATGACGATAAAGCTAATTGCAATCACAGCAGATTCAGGGGGCTCATTTCAATTCTTCGAAAGAATAGTAATAATTATAATAGAATTTTTTTTTTTAAAGAGAAAGGATGGCTACAAATTGTAGCTGTCAATTATAATAGAAACTTCACAAAACACGAAACACAAAACACAAATAATATAAGTCTACAAACTGCTAGACAAAGACAATTGCTTGGAGAAGTAAGCTACGCATGGACTGTCGACTAATATGGAAGTTGAAGATTCTACTGCGAATTAAAATTTTTATATGGCTTTTGAGAAGACAACAGCTACCAATAAAACAATGTAGATCACGATGGCCCATAGAGGCGGATATATCTTGCATTCTATGTGAAAACTAAGTGGAAGATATTGAACATCTTTTTTTTTTCAAATGTCCGATTGCGAGAAGAGTCTGGCTGGAGGCAGGTTGTGAATGGATAAATATACGATCAGCAAAAGATTTTTGGCACTTCTTCAGATTTGGTGGACAGGACCAAAACATACAAACATATGTTTCCTGAGGCCGCCGAGCAATTCCATTTGCATATATTTGGTCTATCTGGTTCCAACGGAATGGATGTATTTTTAAACGAGAACGATGTTATGTCGAAAACATTGTATCACTAGCTAGGTCCATGGTGAGAGAGTGGTCGGCATGGTAACTCATATCTTTGTAATCACATTGATGTAACACTTTCATCATGAATAAAAAAGGATGAGTGCACCGAGCTCTCATCGTTTACCCTCTCAAAAAAGATATATAACCTTCCATTACCATAGTCAATTAACAGAGATGCAGCAATTATATGACAACACTATCAATAGAAAATAAAACTCCTTACCTTCCTTTCCAACAGATGCATCCATGTCAGTTAAGGATATTCAGATGTTAGTATTTAATATGGCACTTACTTCAAATTACTGGTGAAACCTATGAAAATTTTAGTCAGTTCTACTCATCGTACCAAATAAAGATTGCAGCTCTTGTATCTCCATTCACATATCTGTGAGGACCTATATGAGTAGTATATGTTGAATCTTGCCACCTATAGGATGAGGCAACTCCATATGCAGTCGCCAGTTGCACAGTGACGGTTCTTTTTTTGAGAGTCCGGCACATTCGTTTATTACATAATACACAGTTGAATTGATACCAGTTACATGGAAGACAACGGGGAATTTACCAAATAATACTTTGCTTAGGTATTTTTGGGCTAGATAACGTGAAAATATAGCAGTTCTAGGTATGCAGGGTCTAGAAGATGCATTCCAATTGAGAAATACCATAGCTCCACTGGGTTCTGGGACTGGTTTCGCCTTTTGAAGTCATGAGTGGTCACCAGGCGGTTGTTTCCTTCCCTGATTTGGCGGTGCTCTCAGCTCACCCGCGAGCGACGGTAAGCGAGTGTTGGAGAACATCAGGCACAGGAGGCGGCGAGATGTGGACACCACAGTTTATAGGGGCACTATCAGATCAGCGTTTTGAGGAGCTCCTCAGACTACATGATCGATTATCGGGTTACCACCCAGTGATATCCGGGATTGATGGTTGGTGCTGGCTGTTAGGACACTACTCGGCGAGAGGGATATACAGACAGCTACTTGCCATAGGCTCAGCTTCACAGGACATCAAAACAGATAGCTTACAAAATTTGGCGCTTGTGCACACCACTCAAAGTCAAGATTTTCTCATGGTTGTTGAGGCGCGGCAGGCTCCTCATCAGGGCACACAGGGCGAGATGGGCGCCACAGGTGGATCGCACATTCATCTTACGCGTGTCGGCTGAGGAGGACATCACACATTTGTTCTTTACCTGCCCCACTGTTAGAGAGACATGGTGGCGCCTGGGTTTCGCGGATGTAGACACATCAAGAATGGATGGCTTTTGGGACTCCCTACGAGCCCTTGGTATGCGGGTAGCACGGATCGGCAAAGGCTATGGGCAGGAGCCATGGCCACGACATGGGTGATTTGGCTTCAGCATAATCGCACGGTATTTGAGGGAGAAATGCTATATAAAAAACATTTTACATCACATATTCTTCCTACTTAGAGAGTGGGGTTTTGGTTAACACCTCGGGTGTTCCTCTTTTGGTTTCCTCTTTGGGAGAGCCTCTCTGGCATTGCTCTCCATTACATACTTGTACATTTCCCGCTTTTGAATTAATACATGTGGGTGACTACCAACTTAGTTAGTCACCCTTTTTCCTTTCAAAAAAAAAATACCACAGCTCCTACAAGAAACCCAACTTGTGTTTGGGGAGCTAAAGAAACTTTAACTTAGCGTGCACCCATTCTTGTAGTTCTAAATAACAGTGATATAGCTGCGGGGTATTTTTATTATGGGCAATGCCAGCGTAAATTGCTGACTTGGCTTTTCATTTTTTATTCAATATTTGATCTGATCAGATTCACCTTAAGCTCTTGGATTGTACTCTGAAACGTGGCTGGTCCATTAAGCCCAGGTTGCTCTCCAGGTGGAGGTCCAAGAACTGAAACTTTTTTTTACTTTTATATTATCACTTACTAGCCACTTCTTTTACTTTTTTTCCTTTTGAAGGTAAAAGGATGAATAGCAAGATGGTAGTCATGCCACCTTTTTACTTATGTGATTAATAGTCTTCTGTGATCACAAAGACCGACTAAAGAAAAGTTATTAAGTTCATTGGAAGGAATAATATGCTAAAGATGAAAATTAACAAAAAGGATAAATCCATGACATACTTTAGAAACTAAAAAAATGAAAAATCTTGTCTATAGAAAATATTTTTTCTGATGCCCAATACTCTTTGAGATTGTTTAGTTAGTACTTCATAACTACCTGAGGTAAAGCATAATATCTGCACTAATTTTTTAGAATCAATACCAGCGAAAATTATGAATATTACCACAAGTGTTTCATGACAACTGACAAAAAATTGCATACAACAAAAATATCCTGTAACATTCTCACAATTGCAAGGAAGCTAGTCATGGAAACAGTTTAACATTCTAAACTGATTGCCATTTTTTAAAGCAATTGAAACTTGAAAGCATTACTTTTTTTTTGAAAAAAAAATTAATGCTTTCAAGTTTCAATTGCTTAATTCAAAATAAGAGTAACTCAAGAATTTAAAAAAAAAGCAGCTCAAGAAAAGTGAAAGAACAGGCTACATCTAATGAACTGATTTGGCAACTAAAGATCCCAGCTAGGCTGAAATTTTTGGCGTGGTTTCTGAGAAGGTCAAGACTACCAACCAGAAAATATAGAGCACGGTGGGCAAGAGAGGCATGCACCTCATGTGTCCTATGTGATGCTTCAGAAGAGGACATCAACCCATCTGTTTTCTACATGTGTGGTGGCAGGGGAAGTGTGGCGACTAACTAGTTGCTCATGGATTGATGCTCGATCAGCAATGGAGTTTTGGAGATCTTTCAGATCCGGAACTACAAAGAAATGTCTATATTTCGAGAGACGTCGAGCTATTCCTTTTGCTTTCTTATGGTCAATTTGGCCCCAACGAAATGGATGCATTTTTCAGAGCAAAAGATTTTATATAGAAAATATTGTAATTATGGTAAATAGTTTGGTGAGGGATTGGTCTAAGATATAAGTTGATGTTTTGTACCTTGGAAACATTTATAAACAACTAATATAATAAAATGGATGGTTTGCCTCCCAAAAAAAAAACTGTTCTTTTTTTTTAGGAAAGAAAGGATGACTGTGAATCACAGGTGGTCATCTGAGATGTATTAAAACATTCGAGAACATCTAATGAACTGTTGGCAAGCTGCAAGTTGATAGCAAATAAAATCATCAAGCTAGCTAGTTCATACATAAGTGAGGATACCTATTCTTTCCCATTTACTGACGAACTCAGAACTTCGAGGACTCCCAACTGAATAAACCTTGTCAATAAATGAAAATGTACGCCCATGAGATCATGTCAGTATAAAAAGAATTTGCTACTGTGTAATGTGGTAATTGCCAAAGTTTAGAAACAGATAAAAGACGCATGTTTTATATGAAAGTATTTAAGTTATACTGAGGACATAAAGTACCACATGGTGTATAAAGGAAATGAAGAAAAAGATTTTAGCAGGTTGGAGGCCATGATCAAAGATATATAGAACTACATCCAGGGTCAATAACAGCAGTTATCACTGCAAGAATAGGAAATGATAAAAAGAAGTTCCAACTGAGGATCATGTCGAAAGTCAATCTTTAAGATCCTCTTTATCTGGACCATATAAGTGGATCGACTCACTAAAATTCATCAAGATGAACTTGAGAACTATTGTAAAATCTAAATGTATAAGAACAATAATTAGAAATGATATCCTCAAAATAGCAAAATGGAAAGACAAGTCATCGCTACAGTAGAATAATGAATAAACTTACTTGTACAAGCAAAGCATTTGACTTCTGAAGGATAGACATGAACTCCTCAGATGTTAGTGAATTAGGTGTATCTTTGAATGAATCTAATCAAAAGGATAACACTTCAATCAACCACAATTCCATAATTGAAATTCTGAAGCTTTGAAGAACTAGAGTTCTTCATCAAAGTACAATAGTTGGTACGCCAATTACATACCAAGGAAAGATGCATCCAGTAATGGAAGGTGAATCTTTGAGAAGTGCTCTCCATTATATTTGTCTTGAATTTTAGTCGTGAGATACTAAGGGTGGAAAATGTTAAGCATCAAAAAATCCACTCATTGCGAGTTCAAAAAAAAATTACCATTGCACCTGTAAATCTTGAATCTAAAGCTAGAGAGAAGTAACTAAAAACTGACCAGTTGCTCATCAATACCGAAAATGTCATAATCTCTCTTCCATACAGGATTTGCCAAAATTTCAAACGCATAACGAATCTGCAAGGAAGAAATGGACTTGAAGCATGATTGCATAATCAAGATATCAGGACAAAGTGCAATAATGAAATTGGAATCTAAAATTCTATATTCAGCAACAAATTAGAATATAGTACACCTTGATAAACATACTTAGCACATGCCAGATATTAAATCCAGAGTCGATGAAGCAAAACTTGAAGTCTGTTAGACCTTTTTTTATTGACTGGTATGAAAAATAATCACGTTTGCACCTGCTGCAGATTCTCAGTAATCAACAATTCTAAAGATTTTTTTTTTTGCAAAAAGTGTTTTTTTTTATCTCAGTCAAACTCAATTCTACAACAAAGACAATATTATAATAAGTACTTTTTATATGGTGATACTTTAACTAATAAAAACCCAAACCTTAACGAGTACGCCAAACCTTAAATTTAAATTCCACAAGAGAGATGATAAAACTGAAAAACCCAAACCTTAATGAATTCCGCTGTGCTTGGAGTGACGGCGCCAGAAATCCTAAATTGTACGGGGTTTTGATTTTAGTCTCATCACATAAAGGAAACATCTACATGTCGATCAACAACGAAAACTACGCATAGGCGGAAACAAAAAACCAAATTCATACCACTTAGACGAAATCTCTTCGTACGCAGAAGTGACGTCCTCGACCGACGCGTACCTCGACGTCCGGAGCACTGCAAGAATCAAGAAACGCAAGCCAAGATCAAGACGGCGGTCAAGTGACCCACACGAGGAAGAGGGGAAGGAAAGAAGGCGGCGAGAGAGGAATGGCGGAAGAAGGATCGAGTCGAGCGCTCACCGTCGTAGTGGCTCGGGGGGTAGGCGGACGGGAGGACGACGAGTTGGAAGAAGAGGCCGAGGGCGAACAAGGAGATGGGAAACCAGTAGCGCTTCGCGAAGAGGGCGACAGGGTTCGCCATTGGAGAGAGGGCAGTCGAGAAGAGGGGCCAAAACCAGGAGCAAAGTTAGATGCCTTCAGGGGCCGTGTTTTAAAAAGATGGAATTTTTATGCCAAAAGACGCCGGAGACGGTAAAGATTACTAATAATATAATATTATAATAATCTTGTAAAAAGAATAGTTATTTTCTCCGGAAATTTTGGATTATAATTTTGTAAAAGAATTGCAGGCATTCTCACATTTTTTTACAAAAGAATAAAAAGTGCAACCTTTAAATTGAAATTTAAGTTCAAATATATTCAAAATAAAAGTATTTTTTTCTTGGTTCAAGTAATCTAATTTGATATGATGAAATATTCAATGATGCCGAATTACACCTCAATTATTAGAATTAATTCACTAATAATTATTATTTATAGATAATATTTTTAATATAATTAGGTAGTGTATCACGGAAAGTCTACCTTGTATTTAAAATATGACAAGATATATATAATAGTAAACTTCTATAGGATTCCTTTGGTATGCAATATATGGAATTTAATCCATATAAGATCACATGTATTAATGTTATATTTTATTATTGATATATATTATGATATTGGTGCTAAGATACAAGTTTTAATTCTGATTGTTGAGGTGCAAAAAATAGCGAATTTTCTTTTAAAATATGAAAATACAAATTTTAAAAATGTTACAAACTAAAAACATAAAGTTTCAGTAATTATTTTCTATATTTAAGTATGCTAAATATGAGTTTAGTTAATTTTAGGTCATATCTTACTTAGGTAAAAGAAGATGGAAAATCGAAATTTATAAATCTTTGTTCTTCAATTCGAAATTTGAATTTTGACTTTTCTGAGAATTATTATTTTTAATATTTTATTTGAATTCAAATGGAAGTAGTTCTTTATTTACACATGTAATGTCTTAATAATGAATAAATAAAAATTAATAGAAAATATTAAATTATTTACTTAAATGCCATTACGTAAATAATCATATGTTCAAAGTTAAAATTGTCAACAAATATTTAGTCTACCTTAGAGCTTGGTTGAATTCTGATATTAGGAGAAATTAAATGGAAGATGGATGGGTGGATTGACTAAGTTAAATCATATTTAGATAAAAATATTATAGGGGTCATAAGGAGTTGGGAGGGGTGACCAATACCTTCAAACTTCAAATATTCATTCCACCAAATTAGTGAAATTAGGGAGATAAAAAAACTTAAGCAAAAGTATTTCTTTAAATAAATTCTTAAAATCATATAATAATTCAATTAAAATGATATTATTTTTTATATTATTTTAATTTATTATAGAGAAACACTCTACTTGAGTTCATTTGTTACTTTAACTTTTTTTCTATCTTGTTTTATAATTATTTAATAATTATATTTATTTAATTTCTATTCATTCACATTTATTTTTTCTCAAATTAATTTTTTATCATAATATTTTAAATCTATTGAATGTCGTCATATTTTTTTAAATTAAGTATTTTTTTATTTAATTTGACATAAATATTTTTTATGATTATTTTTATTTTAGCATCTTAAAATATTATCATTTGAACAATATTTTTTGGTGTAATGATAATATTAATTTTTCATTCTTTTTATATTTTTCTCTCATCTTCGATCTTTCTTATCTATATTTTTTTAAGAGAATAAAAAGATAAAAATATTATGAAAGAGAAACAAAATATATTTAGGATGAAAAAAATACTAAAGATAAGAGAAAAGTGTATAAAGAGATACGAATAATGATAAATATTTAAATATATAATAAATAAAATAAATATATAATACTATTATATTTATTAAGGGTTATAAATAATGATATATAATAAATAGTATAAATAATTTTAATTTAAATTATTTAAATATGATATGATTTAGTTTAGTCCATCCACTATCATAAAATTTTATCCAAAATTAAGTTTAATAATAATTCACCACACTCCACCATCACATTCCACTCCTCCATTAGTCCGTTCTCAAACAAAGCCTTAGATTTGTTACTCTTTATCTTATCTATTATATGTGAAGTTTTTGCCACCTATTTCTTATCCTTTTACCACATCAATCCATCCGAACCAAGATTGAGAAGTCAAAAAAAAAAAACAAGAGAAAAATTGGAAGAAAAAAAAAAAGAACTTTGAATTTGCCTTTGATAAGAGTTCTATAATTCTTTTATATGTCTTCATTATTGAACTTTCTAACTTAAGATTTCTCTGATTTTTGTGATTTTTCTCTTTCGATAGTCTCAATTTAATGTGAAATAGAACAAACACTAACCCATCTTCCTAAAGAACAACCTTTGGTGAAAACAAATCTGAAGCTGAAACATTACGATAGTGTTTTGGTAACGGAACTAGGGGGTTCTTCGAATTTTAATGAATAGTTTAATTTAATATATTAATTTTAGTTGTGTTTGGATGAGCTAAAATATAATAATTATAGACAGTTTCTAAGAGTGTTTGAATAAAAAAAAATAAGAACAGTAGTCTTAGATATGCTTTTAGCAAAGACAAATTTTCATTAAATTTAAAAATTAGAGCAAGTAAAATTAACCTCACAAACTAGTATTTTTCATAAAAAGTTTTTTATAAAATATATCGGTTACAATTAATAATTAATATAAAATTAATCTCCCAAATTAGTAATTTAATAATATAAAATTTCATAAGAAATTAATTTGTTTAAATAGCTAAAAATTATACTAATAAATTATAAGGTAATAAATTATTTTCTTGTGTAGGGTCTTTTAAATATTATAAAATTATTATCATGAATAATATAACTAAATAATTTATAAAGTTATTTTAATTTCAAAGTTAAGTTAATAAAATATTATCATAAAAAGTATAGTTAAAAAATAGAAGTTAAAATTATAATGGAATAACTAATAGTTTTATAATTGTATTATTAAGTTAGTATAAAACTAAAGTTTATTATTTTTAACTTCAGAAAATTGTGCGTAAAAAAAGGCTGCAACAAAAAAATTTGTATGTAGTAAGGAGAAAAATGTTGTATGTTGTTGTTGCAGCAGATCGGTCGGTTCCTACTTTTCCCGTGAAAAAGATTGTACGTTGTTGTTGCAGCAGATTGGTCGGTTCCTACTTTTCCCCTAAAACACTCGATCATGTAACTCGAGATTCCAAAACATCATATCGTTTGGGAAATCGGATCGAAACGGTGTCAGTTCTAGCTCTGGTTCCATTCCCCAATGCGGCCTATATT
The DNA here is from genome assembly GCA_001647135.1 of Pontederia paniculata. Lineage (NCBI taxonomy): Eukaryota > Viridiplantae > Streptophyta > Magnoliopsida > Commelinales > Pontederiaceae > Pontederia > Pontederia paniculata. Next base: position 6,585 of record LTAE01003818.1, on the reverse strand, counting down.
GTCATTTACATACATTTAACAAATACAAAAAATTATAAAACTAATTGTGTTGGATCATTTTTAGTTTAGCTTATGTGAGGTTTGGAAAAGTGTTAATTAGATATATAAAGAGAAAATTATGAACTAATCATTAAGGGTCTCTCTTATTGTCTAGTGTCATAGATAGTCCGAATTATAAATTTCTTATTAAATTTATTATGCAACATTTTGACTTGATATTTAAACATCATAAAGATATTGAATTTAAGATTTATTTTCATTTAGAATTAACTCAAAATGTTATATATAGATATATTTATAAATTATTAAGTACCTTTGTCTATGTGTCAGAAGACTCAGAATAAAGAGACAAAAAAGTACATGTGTTATTTTTTAATTTACTATGATCATTCCAAATTTAAAGAGTCTAATAATTTTATGAGTTAAACCTTTCAAAATATAATTTAAAGGAAAATTACAAGAACCTAGAAAGAAGCTATTTACGAATTTATATAAATTCTACGATGATATCATTTAGCCCATGTTTGATACACTTTTAAAATAGCGTCTATAATAACGTGTAACGTATTGATCAAGTCAATACATTATTTAAGATGTTTGACAAGAATAATTAATAACAACGACAAACGATTGGAACTCAACGTTTTGAGATGTTTAAAAGACCAACATCTAAAATAGCTACAAGTGTATTAAAATTTATTTTCAAATATACTCTCAAAATATTCAACATTTACTATTTGTATGATACACTTGTTAATTATACTACATGATCATTTTAGTATTTATTATTATTTTATTAACGTATAAATAATTTGATCAGCTATTTATTTTATTATTATTTATTAATATTAAAATAGTTAAAATATATGTGTTATTAAATTTATGATACATATATTAATGCAAATTATTTAAATATTTTTTTTACCCTTCTTAATCATTTCATATTTATCGATTAGTTCAAATATTGAATTTGTCAAACACTTTTATTAAATTTAATAATAAATTTCCTATCGCTAATTGCTAATTCTTAATCATTAATCTCTAGTCGCTAATCGTTATATGCTATTAGCCGTTAGTACATGGCAAATAGAGACTTAGTCTGCTAAAGTATAAAATAAGGATATAATTTAGGTTAGTTGTTAATTTTCTTGGAAACAAATCATAGGGAACTATGTCTTGGAGAAGTCTATATTCAAGCAAAATTGGAATGGTAGAATCTAAATTTGTATATACATTATGAATTTTCTTTCAACAAGTATTTAATCTGCCATGTTAGAAGAGGTACTTATAAGCTGAGTTAAATTACTTAAGTTATAGGATTTATATATCATTAAAGCAATTGGAACTAATTAACTATCCAGATATCATATAATTGTATTAAGTGTGATATATTTTATGTTAACATTAACATCTTAGTAATAATATGAACATATATGATTGTTTTAAGGTTAGAGAAATAATATATGCGAAAGAAAGAATTACTGTTGTTGTTACTCCAAAAAAATAAGTTGGTTGCTCCCGGCATATACATTCATCTTTTCAAATTTGGTATGACTAAGATTGTGATATGTGTTGAACAATGTCTCTTGATAATATTATATGATCAAAAATATATTTGTAATGATTGAACATGCTTTTATGCTTATGAAAATTATGATATCATATAAAATGTGATATACTTGATGTGCAACTATATTCATTTGAATGTCCAATCATTATGATCAATATGATTCAGAATTTGATAGTTGCTAAATGTAATTGATATGATTTTATTATTTGTATGCATATATTTGTATCATGCATTTGCATGAACGATGATTGGAGCTAAGTGCTACATAGTTGATCATGATCGAAGCCATCTCTAAAATTCCGACCTATCAGTCTGATATGTTCCCAAAGATGTGATGAGAGGCATATGGATCCGTGGGGGGCACCTCTAAAATACATTCTATCATTTTCTGAATTGTTTTCCTTCAAGGATGATTATAGAAATTGGTCGTCATTCATATGGGATTGATGCATAATTGCATACATAAGTTTGTTATGTAAATATGATGCACTTTCAGTATATTTTTACTTGTTAGTATGCTTGTTGGATGTACAATGCTTACATGATAGAAGTTTCTTGTTGGTTGCGTAGTTGAATAATGCATGTCTAGTTTAACATTTTTTTTCGAATTGATTAACGTTAATACATAAGCTATGAGTTATTAACTTATTGAGTTTTTGTTTGCTCACATTCTTGTTACAATATTTTTTTTTCAGATTAGTAGGGCTTATTGGATCATATAGTTGATAGACTGGTGGATTGCAAAGATATTTAGATGCAATGTATATAATAGACATGTGTCTTTTATTTTCTTTTATTAGGATGATGAGAACATAGTATGTAAATGATGTTAAAATAACTTTTGTGTAACATGAATCCTAATTACGGTGCAATAGCTTTGGATGATTGAATATAAATTGTTAGTGAATGTTTATTTTGTGAGTATATTACTTCTCGATATTAATTGCAATAGACTTATTAATGCGTGATTTGATTATTCTCATGATGATATCTAATTAAATTATATCGAGAATAAGAATCAAATATTCTTATGATTTGTTTGATAGATTAATTAGTATTCTAATGATTTTGATCGAAACGAGATTGAAAGAAATAAAAATAATAGATATAAAATTTTATTATATATTTTTATTAATATAATTAGGTATTTATTGACATTATTAACTATTATTAGTAATCAATATAATATTAATTATTGAGTTAAAATAATTATAAACAACTATTAACGATCATTTTAATTATATAAATTAACATGTTTCTAATAACATATACTAGTCTTTATCTTATTTTTAATAAAAAATTAACTACTAAATAATTATAATATTTATATTAGTTAAGTAATACTGCAATAACTAGCTAATTAATATTGATGTCGTTAGTATCATTTTCACATGTTTAATAGTTATAACTATTTTTTACTTCTTGAAGTAAACAACCTAACTTATAAACGAACAATTTTATCAAAGGATGAAATAAATATTTTACTCACATAAACAACACAAAAAATCATATGAACTATGAAATCACCTAATCTATGTATAGATATTATATAATAGTGCATATACGTAAATATCATTGATATTTAGAAAAAGTGTTCTCTTTATCAAATCAAAATTACATAATGCACTATTTCTACTTGCAATAAATGAGCAAAAATCTGTCAATATTATATAACTAGTGTAATTTGCATAATGAATGGTATTCAATCTATTGATAATGGAATGATTTGTGAATAGTTGTTTGACAATTAGGGGCGGATTGTGATTAAAATTTAAAAGAATATCTAGAAAAATATATTACGATATTTAAATATATTCTAAAAGTTTGGATTGTGATTATAAATGTGTATTGGGATTATAAATGTACAGTGTTGGGATTGANTCTATACACAGACCCTCCCCCCCCCCTCCCATCCCCATTGTTTAGCTTCTTTGGTTGGCGGATAAAAATGAAGTGTTTGATAAATTTAATAATTGAATTAGCTTGTGAAGTTAAAATGACATAAATAAACTTAATATGTTCATTTGTGTTATTTAATAATATCATATTTTTTGTTATTATTATATAATTAATTATTTGTGAATGAAAATAAAAAAAATTATGAGAAAAATAAAATAAGGAGCTAGTTTTATTATTTGTATTCTTTATTTTACATTTATTTTTTATAAATATACATAAATAAAAAGTTTAAGATTTAAAAGTTAGAAAACATTATAATTTAAAATTTGCCAAATTATAAATATAGAATTCGTCCACTATTTTCAAAATGCTAAAAAATATTTTCTCAAAAAATCTATTTTACTATCTAACTACTACTCATTAAATGAATTTCTCAAAAGTTAAGAAAACTAAGCTTATCAGTTGACATTGTTCAATGTCCAGTATGAAGAAACTAGTGAGAATTGCCACTCATTTTTATTATATAAGGGTAAAGTGTTCCATCATTAATAGGAAGGAGCGGCAACAATTTTTTTTGGAGTAGCAACAAAGGCACCTTATTAAAATCAATGTTAATAAATTGAATTAGACCAACGAGTCTAACTCGGTCAATTATGAAAGAGTCGTCCAATTGATTTGAATTATATTTGACGTGATAAGCGATTTAATGAGTGAATAATAATTAATTAACGAATAGTGATAACGATTAATAGTGACTGAATGACAGTTTGTAAAAATAATGAATAAGTGTTTGATAAATTTAACGTTTGTTTATGAATATAAAATAATAAAAATAAATATAAAATAATAAATTATTTAATTTTTAATATAATATCAGTTTGTTTTATTGCAATGTAAGAATAATTTATTTGCAATTAAAATTTGTTATATTCATATATAAAATCAACAAAAGTTTAATTTTTTTTATGTTCACACTATTTAATTAAGATTTTTTACAACAAAAAATTATAAAAAAATCTAAGAAGAAATATTATAATTGAAAGATTAAATTTGAAAGAAAAATTGAACCTCTAAACTCTATACGATAAAAACTTTTAAATTAGCTTACTATAATTTTTTAGTTAATCCTTAAACATTAATGATGAAATTAATTTACCAAACATTTTATAATCAAACCACCAAACATTATCTGAAATTATATTTCCTATTAGTTCTTTTGATGTCTAACTCGAACATCAAAAGAATAGTTGAATCAATTTGGATCGGATGAAGAAAACTTATTCAACTTCAAATTTGAAAATAATATTTTTTTAATAGAAAGAGATATAATAGGAAATTAATAAAGAAAAGGAGGGAAAAAGAAAGACGAAAAACAGGAATAAAAGAGCAGAAAAATAAAGGATACTAATAAATATATGTAGGCAAAATAAATAAAGAATAAATATTAGATAAAATAATAGTTAGAAATAGAAAGAGAGGGAAAAGGAATATAATAAATGAGATATGAATTTTTAGGAAGGTAGTAAAAGATGGAGAAGGGAGAAAACGATAAAGTATTAAAGTCTAAACAGGTAAAGGGAGATAAGAAAGATTACAAAGGAAATACGAAAGAGAGGACAAAATAATAGAGTGGTTAGGAATTTATAAAGAGGAAATAAACAGAAAATAAGAAATAGCGAAGAGGGAAAAGGAATATAATAAACGAGAAATTTAGTAAGGTAACAAAAGATGTAGAGAAAAACTAATTGGATAATAATAATGAAGGATCGTGAAAAAAGATAAAATTCAATTTTAAAAAGTAAATATTTAATAAAAAAAGGAATGTTATTAATAGCAATTTACTCTGATATATAAATAATCATTTACATCAATATTTGGTTTTTGTTTGAGCTTATTTTTTTATAGTATTCATTATATTTATAAAAACTTCCATAAATAATATTATTTTAATAAATTTTGGTTTAATTCCAACCACGTACCAATTTTCATCGGTCTGATTATAATAATATCGTGTAAAATTATTCTTTTTTTTTCTGAAATGGAAAGAGAGTAGCAAACTTTTGTTCTATAACATTAATTGCATACAAGTAATACGAGGTTTTATCCTATATTTATACTAGTTCATTGACTCCCGCGCCTTACATGGATATTATTAAAATAATTAAATAATATAATTTATATAATTGAGTATATATTTTGAAAAATTAATCGAAATAAAATTGAGAATATTAAATTATAAAATACTTGAATATTGCAAAAGAAATTATAATGTAAAGGTAAAATTCGTTAAGATTTTTTGTTTTTATTTGAACACTTATAGACTATATGAAAATTTGATGTTTATTATTATATTCTTAGAAATTTTTAATTTAAATATTTTTTTGTATGTGGTTTCTTTTATTTCCCTTTGACTTGCATCTAATTATATAATGGAGAAAGAGAACCTACTTAGAACTTTTGCTAAATAGGTTACTTAGCGATGATCTAATAAGTCAGATTTGCTTTTGACGATTCAAGATCAAAATTTTAAAATATATTTTAAATTTTTTAATTTAATCTGTAATCATCAGAATCAAATCTAACGGATTAGATCACCGCTAAGTAGTCTACTTAGTAAAAGTGCTAAGTAGGCTCCCCAACCTTATATAATTTGATCCCTAATTGTATCAAAGCTATATCTTTAGATCATACAAAATATTATTTAAGTATATGCTACACTCACATTCATAACAAATGTTTTGACTATTTTTAATATTAATATTTGAAGCAATTTGAATATGTAAATCGTATGACTCGGCGTTTAAACAAAAATTAAATGAGTTAAATAAGACTTGAAATTCTGAAATTATTTCTATTTAAATTTATTTAGTCAAACAAAGACATCTAAATCTAATCAAATTATTTTTTGGTTAATCTTATTTATTTCTATAATACACGAAATCTTTAAATCTTGTATAAATAATAATATAATTTATAACTTTTAAAGTATCTAAATAAAATATTAATCATGTAAATTATTATTTTAATATTAATTTAATTATCAATTATTCATTTGAGATTGGACTCTTTTAAAATAATTATTATGTTTCTCTCTCTCTCTCTCTCTCTCTATATAT
>LTAE01003817.1:23203-35379 GCA_001647135.1 Pontederia paniculata | reverse complement strand
TATCATGTATGTGTTGTGCAACACAATTAATTTATAACTCCATTGATCAGTGATACTTGCATAGACAAGTCACCAATAAGTTGAGTTGTTCATCAAACTCTTAGGCTTCGTTTGGATATTTAGTAATAAATGGTTAAGGATGGATGGGTTGGGACTGGATATAAAGGGTTAAAAAAGAGTAGGTTGAGAAAGGTTATCATAACCCACGTTTGGATAAGAAAAAATGATAAATGATGGGATAAGATAAGTAAAGTTTTGTTTGGATAAAAATTTAATGTATGGGATAAGAAAGGTAGTTATATTAAAAATACTACTTTGCCCTTTCGAAGGTAGTTGACCATGGTGCACAACTGTTTACAATTCTAAACAAGTGAAGTGTCTAAGTGATACAATAACAAGAAAAGGAGAAGTATAAAGACAAATAAGTGAAAAATATCATCCATTCAAGTGTTCAAAATAGATATAACTGAAATTAGCTAGAAAGAACCATTTGTCTTGTTGTTCCCTATATACTAATAAGTCACATATGATAAAAAAAATATAATTATTGTTCACAATTACACCATCAATTACTCATTTATAGCACTCATGATGATATATTTGTGTATCTCCATTGGACAAGCAAGTATTGTCTTTAATGTATCTGGATTTTTGATAAGATGGAGAAACGCTTTCGCCAAGTAAGTTGGTTCAATTTGCAATTCTTCAAGAAGCTTGTACACATCATGCTCAGAAATGGGTAGTGACAGAAAAGCACGACTGAAGACACGATCAAAAGATTCATTTCCTTGTTCTAATGCTGCAATCACTCCTCAAAGCGCATCAGTATAGCTTGTAATGATAGAATCTTCTTTAGATAGCTTTTGCTTTTTATTTTTTGAGGAACTTTCAGCTAGTGTACGAGGATGTGCATCTTATCCAACTTCATCTACTAAATCATCCACGCATACATTTTCAAAGTCCTCGAGGATCATTTCATTTTGAGAGATAAGGTTGTCAATCCCATCAATGGTTTCCACATTCTCTTGAATATCAGAAATTTGATTTTTCCTCATTTCTCTTGGAGTTTGTCTGTGTTCTCTTGTTGCTCTATCATTTCCATATATGAGCAACAACTTGTCATAATTTGCAATAGGTTTATCTTTCAATTCTATCGCCTCCGGATGAGCCTAAAAATAAAATTGTGAGAAAAAAAAAGATAAGACAATATGATAATATCAAAAGAGCATAAATAGTGAGAAATGAAAAAATAATAATATGTTACAATAAGATTAAACTTAACCTCAGTCAATCTTGCTTAAACTTCAGGCTTAGCAGTAAGCATTTTAGTATTTGGATCCCATCCAAATCCACTCAAGCCAGTTTTGATTAGATCAAAACACTTTCCAAAGTTCAACTTCAAATTCTTCCAACGATTTTGAATATTGGATTTTGTCAATTTTTTGTTTAACTTTTGATTCACCTCAATCATAATATTCTTATATGCTTGACTTGTAAATGTCTCGTTCACTTTGTTCTCTTTTTGATATTCATGCACAAATGCATCGAGTAACACATCATCCATATGTGGGTTCCAAGATAATTTTTCCTTCTTGGCACCTTCACTTTGAGAAGTTATTTTTTTCGACATGATAAATCTGCAAAAAAAGTGAACAATAACATGCAAAATTATTGTAAAAAATGTGTGATAGTAGGAAAGTAAGTCAATGATACTGATAATTATATGTTTGGCAAAAATTAAAAAAATCATTACGTGGTCAACAAAATATAAATAACACAATCATCACTTAAATAAATAACATGGTTCAAACAACATAGACCATCTTTATAAAAGGATCCATAATAACAAAAAAAAACTATAATTGTTACATATAATCATTCTACGTAGAAATAGCTATAAAATCTCTTTTAATCTTTCCTTGAATTTCATCTTCATCACTGTTGGCTCGCGCATGACACTGAACTTCTATTTCAGCATGTGCTAGCTCGGCATCTACCTCATCAATTAGTGTTTCATCCGGGCCAACTCCCATTAAAAAGTTATGCAAAATACAACAACAGGCCACTATACGTTTTTTATTTGAAACACTATAAGTGGCTTCGGTGCCGCTTGTTATAATCGGAAATAAATTTTTAAGAACCCCAAATGTCCATTCAATTACATTACGCAAAGATGAATGACGATGATTGAATAGCTCTCGAGCATTATGAGGTGGATTTCCTGAATACTCTTTTAGGTGATATCGCTCTCCTCGGTAAGGTGCAATAAGCCCAGGGGTCAACGGAAATCCGGCATCAACAAAATAATATTTTCCTATCCAACATTAAAATAATATAAGTTGCCAACTGAACTATAAAAAATAATAAATTAAAAAAAATAAATATTCTTTATTTGGATTACCTTGAGGAATTTTAAGACAATCATCTCTTCGTAATGCGTCTTTTATAATTCTTGAATCAGATGCAGTACCTTCCCAACCAGGAAGGAGATAAGTGAACCGCATATCAAAATCACATGCAGGTAGAACGTTCAGTGTGGGAACATCTTTTCTTCCACGATATTTAGGAGCATTTGTACTCGATACTTTTACTCGAACATGTGTACAATCTATGGCCCTACACAATCCTGTATATTCTACGAGAATTATTTGTTTTGTAAAAAAATTATTTGTTAATTTTTTTAAACACATGTTTGCATATATAATCACCTTAAAGTATGGGTGGAATCGACTGTTACCAAAAATTTTATCAGAAACTTGTGATCCATCTGGTTGTTTAATAAACTTTTATTCTACTTCAATAACTGACCTTAGGACATTGTGGAAATGTCGACTTATAGTCTCACCAGACCTTCGTAGCCAAAATTGAGCTTCACGATTTTTAGCACTGTTTGCTAGTATATAAATGGCATTCAATACTTGTTCCTCTATACCCACCCTTCGTGTAGGTTTTAGTCCTCCATCCCTTTCAAGCAAACAACACAATTTTATAAAAGTTTGAGGTGTCATTCTGATAATTTTGAATCCTTCGTTGGTCCCAACTCTACCTATGATCTCCAAACGTGTTCTTTCTCGTTCGTCAATAATGCTAGTAATAGAGCACTTGCGACATGATCGTAATTTAAGACACATGAAAATGGAAATCAAACATACAACTATAGCAGTTCTTCTACACCTTTCTCTCCATCTCATCGTCGCAAAAATCAAATTAAATTTCTCTGCTTCCATCTAGCATTAGGATTATAAGACAAAAAATATTGAAATAACAAAGTTGTAAAAAATGAATAAATATAAGACAAAATAGCATTAATAACCAAAAGATAATAAGATAATGCCTAATATTACAAACTGCCAAAACAATTTAATTTTTCTGCATACTTAATGTTTGTTTTTTTATTACTACAAGATTCATGCATATGAAATTCTAATCACTACTAGATTTAGGTCATCAATTTTAATTCATTAAATATTTTTTCATAAATTTCACTATTAAAAAATAAGTTAAATAATTCAATTTTTAAAATAATTTTATTATAAAATAGGAGATCAACCTATAAATTTTATAACTACAATATTATAATTTATTAATGCTTATTATGACCAGAAGCTTTTTCATAAATACATGATGACTACACTGCAATCACGAAGTGAATACAAACTAGGTTGTTCAAATTCGAGTAAAATAGTTGATCCGACCAAGTGAATTATGATGTCACACTTACTAATTAATGGATACTTTCTTCTTGACCAGAAGAAATTCATATATTTATCATTAAGTAGAAATTCTTTTATGAAAATATACTACAATCATCATTAAATTGTGCAAAAGAACTTACGCACTCATGGTATGGAACAAAATGTGCATTAATGGCATCTGCCAACATGTAGCACAGTAGCAGGAAGAAAACCAGGTTACATATGTGTTGGTTCTCTAGACGTGTGTTGCATGTTGTCCGCATTTGCACTATTTGTTTCTTAGCATGTTGGTAAAAAGTCAATTTTTTTGTGTGTAGCGTATAAGAATAAGGCAACACAATGTGCCAAACACTTTATTGAAAGACCACACCACATCAAGATAGAAAAAACTACTGCTAAAAACATCTACACAGAAGAAGCATCTACACAAATAAATGTTTACCTTGTACGAAGAAGAAACTTGTAAAAACCTAGTAGTCGTCGCAAGAAATCTTTAGTTCTTGTAAAAACCCTAGTTATTTGCTGGACTAATAAGAAAGAAAAAAAGGTAAGAAATATTAAATTCATTGAGGGGTAAATTTGGTAAAGAAAAAGTTATGTCATCCTATTCCACAGATTTGGTGGAATGAAAATGTGGACGTTTGAGGGGTTATCTCAACCCATGAAAACTATTATAGGTCTATAAAATTTAATTACGAAACATAGGATAAAATATGACATCCTAATCCATCCATTAGTAACCATCCTTATCCACTCTTAACCTTCAATCCAAACGATGTCTTAGATCCAACATCTCAATTTCTCTCTTTAGCATATTAAACCTATCTCCTCACAAAGATTTTATGAATATATCAGTTAGTTGTCTCTCAGTTGGAACATGTTCTATAAAGATGATTTTGAGTGATACATGTTCTTTAATGAAGTGTTATCTTAAGTCGATGTGCTTAGTCTTGGAATGCTACACAGGATTTTTAGTCATTTCTATTGCTCCGGTATTATCACAGTTTAACGACATAGTTTCACTTGTTATGTCATAGTCTAGGAGTTATTGTTTCATCCACAACAATTGTGCACAACAACTTCCAATAGCATATACTCAGCTTCAGTTGTGAAAAGTGCAATTGAAGTTTACTTCTTGCTAGCCCAAGATATTAATGAACTACCAAGGAAGCAACACATGTCACTAGCGCTTTTTCTATCTACTCTACATCCAGCAAAGTCTGAATCAGAGTAAGCATAAAAAGTCAAATAAGGAATTCCTATCATATCATAGTCCAAAGTTTATGGTGTTTTTAAGATATTTCAGAATTCTTTTGATGGCCATTAAATAAGATTATTTAGGATTGGCTTAAAATCTAGCACATAAACACACACTAAACATAATGTCTGACCTAGAGGCAGTTAAGTATAAAAGACTCTCAATCATGCCTCTAAGTAATTTCTGACCTACACTCTTGCCTTTTTCATCACTGTCAAGTTTAGTAAGGATATTCATGGGAGTGGAGCTGGCTTGCAATCATCCATTTCGAATCTCTTAAGCAACTCCTTTGTGTATTGTTCTTGGTTTAGAAAAATCTCATCCTTAGATTGTCTTACTTGAAAATCAAGAAAATAAGTTAACTTTCCTACTAGACTCATCTCAAAGTCTTTGTGCATGAGAGTTTCAAATTCTTTACGCATTTGAGAATTTTTGGATCCATAGATGATATCATCCACATATATGTGCACAACTAATATATCTTTTCCAAATTGTTTCAATAATAGAGTTGTGTCTATCTTTCCATTTGAAAATTTATTTTAAAGAATAAAAGAGCTCAACCTATCATACCAAGCTCTAGGAGTTTGTTAGCATATAAAGTGTCTTAGAGAGCTTAAACACATGATTCGAGTGTTTTGAGCTCTCAAAACTTAGAGGTTGTTCAACATAAACTTCCTCATTTATGTATCAATTTAGAAAGACTGACTTCACATCCAATTGAAACAATTTGAAATACTTGAAGCAAGCAAATGCTAAAAGAATCCGAATTGCTTCTAGACGAGGAATTGGTGCAAAAGTCTTATCAAAGTCAATCCCTTCAACTTGAGAGTAACCTTTTGCAACAAGTCTAGCATTGTTCCTCACAACAACTCAGGTTTCATCTAGTTTATTTCCAAATACTCATTAGGTTCCAACTATGGGATGATCCTTAGGTATTTTAACCAAACGTCAAACTTGATTTCTCTCAAAGTTATTCAGCTCCTCATGCATTGCATTTATCCAGTTTGGATCCTCTAATGCATCATCTATAGTTTTGGGTTCTATTTGAGATAAAAAGGCAGAAAACACACAAAAGTTTTTTTTTAATGACTTTCTTGTTCTTACACCTTTATTTATGTCACCAATAATATTGTCTAAGGGGTGTGAGGGTACTTGTCTCCAATCTTGATGCTCAATAGGAGGCTATTCTACTTTTATATTAATTCCTTGTGGGTTTTCCTCATTCATAACAATATTTTCATCATTTGTGATTTGGTTGAGGATCCTCCTTATGGGTAAGCTCATCTAGATTATGGTCATTCTTATTTTCCTTATCCAAGATCTTAACTTCTTTAAGTTGATCAATGGCATTGTCAATTTTGTTGAAAGTGACATGTATTGATTCCTCAACTACTAGTGCACAATCAACTTCCACTAGTCGAACCGTACAATTAAGCTAGCAGAGACCCCGTCGACCTGTCATGAGGAAGTTGTTTTCTTGTCGCAAGCGCCCTGACTTTGTTAAGATTTGAGTATCCTACAAAAAGTGCATCATCACTCTTCTCATCAAATTTTCTTAGTTTATCCAAGGTTCTCAAAACAAAGCATTTACAACCAAATACTCTAAAATATGAGATATTTGGTCCTTTGTCATATAGCATTTCAAAATAGGTTTTCTTCTCTAAATGTATAATCAATACTCTATTTTGAATATAACATGAAGTATTAACAACTTCTGCTCAAAAATATTTGGACAATTTGCTCTCACTTAGCAAAGTCCTAGCTATCTCAATTAGAGTCCTATTTTTTTCTCAATAACTTTATTTTTTTATGGAGTTCTTGGTGTTGAGAATTGATGAAGAATTCCATTATTCTAAAAAAAATTTTCAAACCTTAAATTTTCAAACTCATCTCCGTGATCACTCCGAATCTCGGAGATTTTCAAATTTAGTTCATTTTGAACTCTTTTTGCAAATATAGTAAACACATTAAAAGTTTCATGCTTATGTGCAAGAAACGAAGTCCAAGTGAATCTAGAATAATCATCTACAATCACTCACACACATATTTCTTACCATCAAGACTGGTGGTACATATTGCACCAAACAAATCAAGATGTACTAATTGTAAAGGTCTATNACTCAAAACTATAATGTCCTAGATGGCCACAACAGAAGCATGTAACATTCTTTACATAAGATTTCTTATAGTTATGATAAGCATGGATATTTTTGGTGTGAACATGTGTAAGAGATGCATTTCTATTTGTATGCAAAAAATTTGGTTTGACAAAATTCTTGTTCATATTCAAAGGAGTAATATATGAGTAAGAATGTACATAACCATTTCTAAAAGCATGCATGTGGACAGATTTTGTATTTCTCTTGTACATGAAAGCATAATTTCTTTGTTTATGTTTAAGTGTAGCATTTCTACTTTTAACATTTGCATTCTCCTTTGATGGACACAATATTTTTTTGGATATGGACAGACCAAATATTTGTCGCAATTTTAGCTTTAAAATTGGCAATGTTATTACATTTAGCATTAGAACTAGAAAGAGCAGTCCTAGTTTCATTCATGCAAGTAGAGGAACTAAGCAAATTTGGATTAAAAGAATGTGAAGCTTTTACAAAAGTAGTTCCTTGAGGCACATTATCATTAAAAGAATCAAAGTCTAATCCTTTCTTATTTAAGGGGCTCTTGTGTTGGGACAATATTACATCAAGCATTTTCTCACAATAAGAAATGGTTTCAAATTTGCTCTCAACATTAAGCAGTTCTAATTTCAAAGAGTTAATAGTATCAACATGCTTTTCTAAATTATCATTGTTTGCCAACACCTTAACATTCAAGTGAGAAATTTATTTTTCAAAATCAGCATTGTTTTCTTTTAGTTTGTCATTTTTCTTGAACAAGACTATCATTTTTCTTTTTCAGAGTAGAGCATTTCCTAATCATAATGTTAAACTCTTTATGCATATCAAACATGATATCCTCCTCACAGTCATCTTCATCATTATCACTATCACTATCATTTGCGTGAAGAGAGGATACCTTATCATTTGCCATGAGGCACAATAGTGTTTCTTCCTCTTTTTTTTTTGAAGATGCTTCTTCAGTTTTATTATCTTCATCACTTGTATCATCCCAAGTGACCTTGAGTGCATTCTTCTTCTTATGATCCGAAGAGCCTTTCTCCTTACTCTTCTTGTTCAAGGTTGGACACTCACTCTTTTAATGTCCAAATCTATTGCACTTATAATATTGTATCTTTGACTTGTCAGTTGATCCCTTCTTTGAAACTCTTCTTCTTGGAGAGCTTCATGAATCTACTTAGTCTTTTCTCATAGAGTGTCAGCTTCTCCTCATTAAACTCTTTATCACTGTCATCAGATCCTTCATGGTCATCTTCACTCTCATTCTTCTTAGATTTTAGAGCTAAAACCTTCTTTATTGAGCTTGCTTCTTCTTTCTCTTCTTCAAGTGACATTTCATAGGTCAACAGAGATCCTATGAGATCGTCGAAGTCAAGCTTGATCAGATCATGTTATCTTTCAACCACAGTCCTCTTCATGTGCCATTTAGGTGTGAGGGACCTGAGAAACTTTTTCACTTTTTGAGCATTAGATCTTGAGTCACCCAAAGCGGCTAACTCATTTACAATATCATTAAAGCGTACTAACATGCTATTTACATATTCATCATATTGCATTTTAAAAAAAATCGTATTGGTGATTTAAAATGTTCAATTTCGATTCTTTTACCTTTTCTATCCCTTCATGAGTAATTAGAAGTTTCTTCCATATTTCATTTGTACTAGTGCTAGAAGAGATTCTATTGAATTCCATTTGGTCTAGTGCACAAAAGAAAACATTCTTAACTTTCCAATCTAATTTGATTAGGTTCTTAGTTGTAGAATCATACTCACTGCTAGGTATTGGAACATGAACATCATTTACTATTCTAGTGGGCAAATCAAAACTATTTTTGATGACATCCCAGATGTCACTATCCATAGAACATACATAAGCTTACAATCTAATCTTTCAATAAGAGAAGTTAGATGTATTAAATAAGGGAGGTCTAGAGGTAGACTATGCTTCACCTAAGGTAAAACCATATTATGCCATCTTTGCTCTGGATTGTTAAATCTATACGAAATTTATAAATAGATATAAATTTATGAGCGACCTTAGCTCTGATACCAATTGTAGGGACTAGATCGCATCAAGGGGGTGAATTGGTGTATTAAAAATTTTATCCTAAATTATTAATATGCGGCAGAAGCAATCACGGAATAGATGCAAATGAAAACTAAATGCAAAGAAGGAAACAAACACAAAGTTTGTTGACGAGATTTGGCTAAAACTCTTGGCCTACGTCTCCGCTCCGGTCTTCCCGAACTCGAGACCTTCGGAGATCACTAGATTTCCTTCTTCAAGGGCGAAGGCTCCCTTACTGGTTTCTTTCTCCTTTCTTTCTTTCGAGGGCAATGAGAGAACCTCTTACAATTGGGCTCACTCTTGAACACTCAATTTACTCACTTATGTTCTGGATTCTCACTAGAATGCTCAGAAGGAGGAACAATGGCTTCTCACTTAAGCTCTCAAGTTCTCTGAGATTAATTTGTCAAAGTTAGTTCCCAAGACTCTTGGGACTTAGTTTTATACCCTTACACAAATGTCTAATCTCTCTCTCTCAAAAACTAGTCGTTAATGTAAGTACAATTCTCTTCACTTACCCCTCGGTCGACAACTTCTGTTTCATCGGTCGACCATTGCTCTAGTGAGTTCATCCGTTAATTTATCGTCTGGTGCTTCGGTCGTCCACCGTTCACCTTCGTACGTTCGCAGTCATGGGTTTCAGCCTTAGTTCCTTCTTCTAGCTTCCATAGGTTGTCCACTACTTTTTACT
This sequence comes from Pontederia paniculata, assembly GCA_001647135.1. Classification (NCBI taxonomy): domain Eukaryota; kingdom Viridiplantae; phylum Streptophyta; class Magnoliopsida; order Commelinales; family Pontederiaceae; genus Pontederia; species Pontederia paniculata. The sequence continues at coordinate 25,530 of LTAE01003817.1, read as the reverse complement.
TAACACATCAGGCGACCTTTGCGTTACTTGAGTTTCTTCATCAAGCTCCTTTGGTCGCCCACTGATTATACACCAATCCTTTGGTCGATCTAACTTGACTTGAACTATGTTCTTCAACTATCCTTTGGTCGTCCGCTTTTTTTCCTTAAAGACCTTGAGTGACTGCTGCTCTTTCTTCTGATTTGCTTCGGTCGCCCGCTAATTCTCCGCTAAATACCTCGAGTGTCCTATCTTCATCTTCTATAGTCTTTGATCATCTGTTCATCCCACGCTGAGTACTCTTGGACAACATCTCATTTTCTTTTGACATACTTTGGTCATCCACTTATTCTATTCAGCTACTTCAGACGACCTCTTCTTTCTTCCTCTAACCATCATTGGTTGTCCATTGCCTCCACACTGAAGAACTCGGACGACCTCTCTTGTTCTTCTGAAGTCATCGGTCATCCACTGATTCTTCACTGAACGCTTCGGACGACCTCTTCTAATTTCACTTCAAATTATGCACTTCTATGGTCGCCCACTGATTCCATATTGAATGCTTCGGTCGACCCTTCCTTTTCAACTGAAGTCCTTCGGTCGTCCATTGACTCCATATTGAACATTTCCGAACGACCTCTTCTAACTTCACAACTCCTTTACTTTTCTTCTAAATATTTCGGTCATCCACTTCTTCTACTCTAAAATACCTCGAACGACCTTTCTCGCTTCGATACTTACTTCAGACTCCTTCGGTCGTCCACTAATCTCATACTGAGTGTCACGACCCTAGTTTAAACCTTGGTTTGATCCATAAGTCGCGACCTATTACGGTTGATCAAATATAATATGGTGGAAGCGTGTTATAACTCATTTGATATCTCACATAGATAGTATCATAAATGTAACCATAACATAGGCAGTATATATATGGATCTTAGAGCAAATTCATACTAATCTATACTTACCCATTATACAATATTTTTTCTTAGCATTTAATATCCTTATACAAAAGTTATACATCATGAGGAGAGACATGCATCCCGAAAAATAATCAAAAGAAGAGACCTAAGCTTCATCTATAGCTTGACCAGAAGTACTGCAATTCCTAAAGAGGATCACCAAACACGGCTACGACTCTAGTCTACTGATCTGAAAAATATTAGAAACAATATTATGAGCAAACCACAGCTCAGTAAGTTGAAAACTCATAATCTATGTGTTATCATATATTCAATTTGGATAAAACAATATTAAGTATATCATGAAATATTAAGTAACATAAGTATCAGTACTTTATTATATGCATAATCAATCTCACAATATTACAATAACATAATCGTATTGCACTTGCCACATGGAGGCACATGAATATCATGGATGCATGTACATGTCATATCACCAACTGGCCAGAGGTATCATCCCTTCCGGAATATCATATCAACCCTGTCGGGGTAGTAGTTGTTGGATTCTAGAGGTGGCCTCTACGAATTCAAGTGGTGGCTCCCGCTGATTACAATGTAGCACTTTGGTTCGTATGGCACTTAGGTCCAAACAACCTTGAGTCATCCTTCCGAGAATTTATCATATCAACCCAGCCTATAGGGGTAAACATATCAACCCGGTAAGGGTAATGCAAATGCATGCTTATGTAAGATGCAAATGCATCACCTTGTCATATCAATCATATAACATAATTGCAATCAAATGATTCAATTCTTTGTTGTGTTCATATAAACCATATCATTTACCATCATATATATTCAGAAGTATAATTACTTCAACATTATGCACTTTGTTGCATAACATATGCTTTAGTTTCCAACAAACATAGTAAGTGACATTGAATGTAAAACACATAACTAAACATTCAGATATCATATTCCAAAGGACCTAATTTTCCTTACACTAGACCTTATTAACTTTATTTCATATAAATCCCTATAATTGTTCTAGTTATAGATTAGTTCCAAAAGATATGAGATCTAACAATACAGTATTTTATTTCTCTAAACAGAAAGACTAAATGTTATCAAATAGAAGAGTTATAACCCTAGGTATGCATAACCATTTTTATGATACTTCAGATGTACTAGAAAGTGTGTATAGAGATGTATTCTTATCACGAAAATAACATATCTAAAGTTTTAGTATTTGAATTATCATTTCAGTCCATGTATAGTGTGAAACAGATTGAGTGATCCTTTAGTTTGGATACATAACCTCCAGTATACAACTTTTATTTAGGGAATTCCAAAGGCTATGGAAAGTAGGCTTCAAAGAAAGTTCATAGATTTTATTCCATAAATTTTGAAGGATTCAAAGGTGGTTTAACAACAACCTCAATC
>LTAE01003817.1:0-22786 GCA_001647135.1 Pontederia paniculata | reverse complement strand
TATATATATATATATATATATATATATATAGAGAGAGAGAGAGAGAGAGACATGTACAACCGACTTTAAGGTCAATTGCAATATGTAGATAGGAATTGCCCTTCAACTTGCTCTTATTTACATGTTATGTCATTTAAGTAAATGGTTTGTACTTAAGACATTACATGTAAATAAGTACCCCTCATTTGGATTCAAATAAAATACTTATAAAAATAAATTTCAAAGGAATTAAAATCTAAATTTTGGTCCGAAGAACAAAATCAACATATTTTCAGATTTTTTATTTTTGCACCTTCATTTAGCTTAACTAAATCTTCTCCTAAAATTTATTAAAAATCACATTTAGAATACTTGAACATATAGGTACAATTATCGGGACTTTATTTTTCTCAATTTTAACATTTTTGAAAATCACTTTTCCATGTCTTAGATGAAATTTTGCCACCTTGAGTACTCCAACTATTAAGGTTTAAGCTTTTACCTTAATGCTATTATCATAAAATCATATTAATCATACAATATGACATGAACACATGAAATCTTATATGGATTAAGTCATGGATATTACACTAATTACTTCGGACGACCTTTCTCTTCATCTGGAGTACTTCGGTCGTCCACTATTTCTACTCTGAAATCTTCGGACGACCTCTCTTGCCTTCACTTCAAAATAACTTCACTTAACCTCTTCATAGGGCGTCCACTCCACCTTGGAGCATCCGATCCTTCATCCTTTGTATTGTTGACTTCGAACCTTCGGTCGCTCGCTTCTTTTCGCTCGTACACATCGGACGACCTTTCCTACTCGAGTGTATCTTCGATCGTCCAATCTTTATCCTCGATCGACCATTCAGTAGTTAGCTTCATATCTTTAGTCTCTGCTCCTTACTTCTATCGACCTCTTAAAATCGTTAGGACGATCGCTCCATACTTAGGATTTTTTTCTTCACTCCTCTATACATAGGTCGTCAGTTCCTCGGCTTTGGTTGAAATATTACTAACTAAAATAAAAATCGTGTCTTCTTCACATCTAATAAAAAATTATCAATACAAACTAAGCTTACTCATCAATTTGTGATCATCAAAATAATCTCGGGATCCTAGATTCAACACAATCAGCTTGCAAATTCTGATGGACATTGCTCGCCTATGTCATTTGCAGATTCAGATGAGTATAACCCATTTGGGCCGTCAGAAATTCACACTGCTCGGCACATCTCTCGAGAATCTTGAAGCAACAGCCCACATGACATAAGTGTCCAAATGTGCAGCATCATGCATCTCCACTTCTGAATTTGTCTTCATAGAGTTAATGTCATTGATGTCTTCTCTTTGCCTAATAGAGGATCGCAGATGAACCTTGATAGATCAGAACCTAGCCTTGATACTAGTTTATTGTGGATATCACATGAGAGAGAGAATATTACACACAGAAGAAGACACACAAGATTTAACGAGGTTCATTTTTAATTGGGCTACATCCTGAAGCAAAAACATGATCTATTTAGAATTGAAGAATTACAGACATAATATCCCCTCGACCCTCATAGGAGAGTCGCCAATGATCCCCTAAGATCTTCCCTCATACTCTAAATGGGTGGCGCAAGCTGCCCGAGATAGAATGTCTCCCTAATGATAACAAATGATGATACAATTGACTCGTTACATCTATTTCGTAACTTCTTAAATTTTGGACTTCTACATAAATCGAAAAAGTTCAAATCTCACGAATAAATGAAATTCTAATTAAATAAAAAAATAATATCCTAAACAAATAGATTACAAATTTGATTTTAAATCTAAACTTTTTAAAAAAATTAGTCAAACTCTAACATATAAAGATGACTTTCTAATATCCTTTTGGGTTCACAATTTCTACTGAACTCTTGTAAAAAAATATTTTCTCATTTAGTAATTCATCTGATTAAAATCAAAACTATCAGCTCACACAGGGAAGGACCTAGAAATAAAATATAAGGGGACCAAAATGTATAGAAGTAAAATAAAAAAAATTAAGGAGGGACCAAAATAATAAGTCACTAGTAGTAATTGAACCATAAACCTCTTAATATAAACCAATCCCACCTAACCACTTAAGCTACTACATAATTTTGTTACTTTTTTTAATATTTTATTTATATATTAACTTCAACTACTAGTATATATGTATATATATACTTAATACATGGAAAAAGTTGGGGGTGGGGGGTTGGCCCCCACGGTCTATGTGGGTCATCCCCTGAGCTCACACATAAAAAAGTGTGAAAAGTATAAAAATCTCTTAAGATTAACTTAACACTTTTTGGGTGTACGTATGATAATTATCTTATATGAAAAGATCAAGTACGAAAACAAATTTATTTGCAATAAGTCACATGATACGCGTTAAGTTGTGTTTAATCATATTTAGACGCAGAGTGTGTTTGGCAGCACCATAACAGAAAGTATAAATTAAGAATAATTGTTCAATTAATCACAGTGATATGTCGTAACAAACAAATAATGTTTTTTTCATTAATGGATAACTGTTTAATTGTTACGATATTACAAAGAAACATATATTTACTACAAAGTATAGATAAAATTAGCTTCAAATGAAAAAAAAAGGAGATAGGAAACTCATGAAACTCAAATCCATGAACTTTATATACAAAGTAAAATCTCTCAACTACTCAGTATAAACAATTTTTTTGTTAAACAGATTTACTAATATTTGATAGATATTTTGTCTTCTGTATATAGATCATCATATGGAGATCGTCATATTATTATTTTCAATGCATGGATTGCATGTTCCAAAATACTGGCATTTGCATGTCTCATTGGAGACATTCAGTAAACTAAAGTCGTTTGCATGCCGAACATCATCAACCTTTAATGTCGGAAAAAACAGCATAAAAATGGAAATGCCAAGATAAAAAAAAAAAAAAGAAGCATGGTGGCAAAAACTCCTAGAGAAAGAGAAATGGCAAGATAGAATTCTCATTAATTAACTTCATTTTCTTCCACATTGTAAAAGCTGGTACATAGAAAAAATAAAGATATGATACATGAGAAGTAGCTAAACTACATGACATGATCAACTTCCAATAAACTTTCCATTCAAAATCGATCTGGAACAAAAGGAAAAATTAAGAATCCTATGTTTGCAACATGCATGTATAATTAAGGATGATAACAAATGATCCTAATATAAATTTACAGATTGCACAACCAATTAATTAAGAAAGTGTCAGATAATACGCCAATTACACATCCTTTTTTTTTTTTTTGTTTGCTCAGTTGACAGGATCGCACTGAGATGAACCATCAGTTTTATCCTTCATCCTCAGCAGCATCGCCCTTGTGATCTCCACACAGAGGTGCGCATTCTTCGCGGCGAAGTCTTCGAACCTTTCAGAGAACACGACGTCCTCGACGTTGTCGACGACCGAGTTCATCGCCCGGTCCTTGAGCTCCCTGTTGGAACAAACGTCCGAGACCTCGAGCACGTCGAGCGCATTGGACGTGTCCATGGACGCCAGTATTTCCTGCTCACAACACCTCCTGAGGAAGGGGATGTCGTACTTATCGGCTGCTAATAGTAAGGAGTACAAATGGCGCGTTTCGCCGCCAAAACTTCCGGCGTAGAGGAACTCCAGCAAGCGCTTGAGCTCGTCATGGCTCAGCTCAGAAAGCGTGATGGCGTCCTCTGCTGGGGCCTTGTATTCGTCCGAAGTCAGTAGAGTTCTGAAGATTTCGGACTTCGTGGCCTGCATGCATGGTAATTAGGGTTTAGGGTTATACTTTTCCGGATTATAAGGTTGGTCATCAGCCTAATACGAAGAAATATAAATTAATTACACCTCGTTCAAAATTTGAACCAGAAGTTTTTTGGTGAGTTTAGAATTATATCGTTTACGATAAATTAATAATAAAGTTTAAAGGCCTATTTTGAGAGGTATTTTGCAGGCAAAAATTTAGACTTAGAAAATATAAAGAGAAAGAAACAATAATAATAGTTTAGAGGTCTTTTGCATAGCAAAAGCGTTGATGTAAACGTTGACGTTGATGTAAAAAATATAAAGCAAAAGGGGGGTGGAGGAGGAAATTCTCTTGAACCGTGTATTAAGTGTGAACTTTGGATTCCACTCGTACTCATAATTTATTCCTAATATCAATATTTTCTCAATGATTTTATCTTCGCTTTTATAATTTTTTCATTGCTTTATGTTTCATTAGTTTCCTTTGGAATACGATAAAAAAATAGTGAAAGTTGATATGTTCTTCACGTCTGCGGAATCTATTTAATGGGCTGCAATTTGGGATACTTAGGCCCAAAAAAAATTTTATATAGCTTAATTGGCTCAGTATTGTGACCCCCAACGGTCTAATCCAACCCAACCCGAAAAAGTGATATATTATTACCCATCATCAATTTTACTGAACCTAATTAGATTTAACGACAGCATGCTTCAACAACATTTTAATATTTTATCCATTTTAATTTTTTTAGAAGGTTATGGAATTGTCAAAATCTCACCGTTAAAGAAATATTTGTCTCGATTTGGATTAATAGGAGTCAGGGTGACCATTGGTCAATTTGATAATTTAATCCATCATATTTCGATAAAAAAAATTATCATGTCAACTCCAGTTCGACACAATCAATTTTGAATCTAATTCAATAATCTAAAACTTGACTCAAATAACTTAAAATTATTATATTAATAAAGTAAAAAAAATAATATTAGTATTACATACTTTATCATTATTATACTGTTATTATTCATAATATATATATATATATATATATATATTATATAGTTAAGTTCAAAAAATTATGTGACCGCTGACACAATCTGATCTAGTCCAAAATATTCTGTATTGGATTGAACATATTTTTTAATTACTTTACAATCCTATTCATTTTATTATTTTAAGTCGAGTTAGTTTTTTTCTCAAATCCTAGCCTAATCGATTAACTATGATTCCTAAAAACCAGGAGGCCTATTATTATAAAGAATTATTGCTCATGTTTAAAGTTGATTATCCAATAAAAAAGCAATGGATCATGAGATACAGGGCTATACTGGTGGGTTGATGGGCCGACAGACCCATATACGAATTTCGGCTGAGGACCTGGTGCACAGTTCCCATCACAAATTGTTGCATATTTTATGATCCTCTAGATTATGATTAATTAGTTGATAAAAAATTGATACAGTAAATAAGCTTTATAATTGCATTAAACGTATGTTTGACGACCAATAAAATCACATTATCTATAGCAAAAAACATTCTTTTACACGTTTTATATTATTAAGGATACGTAAAAGCTAGTGTATTAATCTTAAAAAAAACAAAGTAAATTAACTTATAAAAAACTGAGATGTCATATGTTTTCTCTACAACAATGTCCACTAAGGCAAATAAAGGGAAGGTAAATGAAGAATAGGATATTAATCACAGTTTTTATTTAAAGAGAAAAATGGGATTTTGAAAAGACAAGGAATATTTTTTTATTAAAATCATTTGTTCAAAAAAAAAATATTTCCCTTCTGTCATCTCTCTTATCTGTTTTTCTACGTTGGTATCCGAATGTTTAGATCTTTAAACATATTCTTTCTCCACAGTGACAACACCCTTTCTATAGCATGGATCCACATAATAGCTAAGCCCTAACGAATGTAGTAATAAACCATTTTTTCAAAGGGCTTTTGTTGTTGAGCAGGTGTGCTGCTCCGCGTTACTCCGCACCAAAACCGCATAGCGACACAATTAAACATCTTCTTCTAAATGAATATGGTAGATGATGGCCTCTTTAAATGTCCTAACTGACTTAAATAATCTCTCTCCAATTAGGGTTAGCAATGGCACTTGAATGGATTCGAGGAGTGGGATATTTCTTCCGCCCCGCCGGTCGCCCGAAAAGTAGTGTAGAAACAAAAGTGAAGAAAAAAGTTATAAAAAGGAAATTTTGATTCTCGCTCGAACTGATTAATTTTACTACAAGCAAAATTTTTAATTATAGAATCGATAAGTATGAACATTGATCAAAATTATGGTTTTAGTTTAGGGGTGTTCATGGTCGGATTGAACCCTATCTGAACCCATATCTGAACTCGATATGTGTCAGGTCAATGTCGTTTTTGGCATTCTGACTCGATCCAACCTGACATGACATATCCAAAGTCGAATTGGATCGGATCGGATCATCGAGTCACCCGACCAATTTTTTATTTTATTTTTTATATTTTTGTTCATTTTTATTTTTTTTAATATTTAGTATGAATCGTTATATTTAGTATTCATTTTAAAGCATAAAATAAGTTTTTTGATATTTTATTATGGTATATTTTAAATTTAAATTCAATTTAAATTAAATTTAACTTTTAATTAAATTAAAATTAGTTTAATTTAAAAAAAATTGAGTCATCGGGTCGGATCAGGTTCACTCAGTTGAAAATTTTCAACTCGTACCTGACTCGAACAGGGTCGGATCTTGGTCGGATATGGTCCGACTAGAAAATCAAACCGACCCAATGCAGTTTGAATCGGTTGGGTGATCGAATTCCCGATTCGATCCGACCCAGTGAACACACCTATTTTAATCATCATTTTTTTTATTTGATAAAGTTGATAAGAAGTAATGATATTGGTATCAGAACAGGAGACCGTCTAAATTTAAATTTTAATTATTGCTAAACTCAAAAAAATTTAACACTACATCCCTGTATCTTAGGATTGGCACGCGACCTTGTTTGAGGTGAAAAATATGTCCTTCCCCGACTCTAACGATCTGACTTCGTCTCCACCTCCACTCTGAATCTCTAAACGAAGAAATAAATTACCTGCCTCATCCCATAGGTCCCTAACCTCCCCGAGGATCCGATTCCTCAAGGTTCAACAAAAAATAATTAAAAAAATATATGATAAAATTATAAATGAATAATATTTATAAAATATTATTATTTAGTGATATAATTAATTTTAAAATATTTTAATAAGTGTATATATATATATCTGTGTGTGTAGATGCACGTGCGCGAAGGTATGGGACCCGTGGGGCAGAGGCAATATTCTCTGCTCCAATCTTCGAATTAGGGTGCGGAAAAATATGCCCCCCATCCCCGGCAGAAAAAAATTCCAAAATCAAGCCCTAATCGGAGATTCCTCTCGGTGATCGGTTCCTAATCTATCCTAGTCACAAAAATGCCTAAAGACATTTATGCATTGCCACACACAAGATTTTTAACCTAATAACGTGTGAAAATGGAGCAGGCGCCAGGCATCCCTGTAATGCATTTCCATTTTGAAAATGCCATATGTATCAAAGATATCTAGCGAGCTAGCACTAATTAAGAATCGATATTGACCCATGGCATGGCGTGGCAGAGACTAGTATTCTAAGTGCTGAAGTAGCTCGTTTATGTTAGGTAGTCTTAACTACTGGGATGCATTGTTATTCTCTGTTTCTTTCTTTCTTCCTTCTTCTTTTCAGAATGCAAACAAACTAAAACAATTGACAGGAGAACTCACCAGCAGAGCTCTATGTGCAGGTATGGGAGGTCCACTGCCAGGCTTCACAACGATGTCAGTGTGGATTCCTTCCCTCAGCGCAACCACAATTTCGCCCAGGAAATCAATCTTCTCCTTCATCCGATCCTCTCTCTCCTTCATCTGCTTCATCCTGTTGAAAGCGCTCATCATGCCCTGCAACAAATCCCAGGGATAAATCAATCACCACAATTCTTATTCTGTTCTATGCCATACATATAAATTTGTAATCATAAACACAAACAGCAAAGGAAAAAAAAACTAAGAACCAGAAAGCTTTCAGAATCATGTTCAGCAATGAGAACGTTAAAGAAGAACAAACAGTATCATGTATCTTTTTTATACTTGCCTTTGTGTTGGCTTTCAGACCAGTATTCGATGCTGTTGCACCGATGAATTCCTCGGCATCCTTTCCCTGATCATCTAAGAAAGCTATCATGTTCTTTGCTCCTTCGAAGCAGCTAAAGCAGATGCTGTTCCTGGGAAGCCTGTAGGTGGAGGCCAAGGGGCTACAGATGCAGCAATCCATGATGCCCGCCCTCCTTCCTTTCCCAATTAGCTCTTACGGAAACTTTGGGAAGTCCCCTGAGAGTTATATATACTATTGTGGGATATTATGTTCTTTGCTGTTGTTTATATAGATCCTTTTGGTTTGGGGTAGCTTAAAATCTTTTTTATTTAGTTGATAATATTGTTTGATATCTTCTTAATGATGAGCCTTTGAGTAGTTACAAAGACAACCCTCAAACTATCCATTTTCTTTATTCATAAATGAAAAGTCTTCACTAATCCAATTTCAAGGTTGTTAGCCCCTTCCAACATATGTTTTCTTTTGGTATTTTCATCCTTAGGCCCTGTTTGACTTAAAAATAAAAGTTAAAAGGAATTTATTTAAAATATATTCATTTGTAACATCCCTTAAGAATAAACTTAATTCATTTCACAAATTTCGAGATGATTTAAAGAAAATAAGATATTGATCAAGTTAGTCGTAATTTAAAAGATGTTTGACAAAATTTTAAAAATAACTCAATATTTCTTTCTCTATTTTCAATTCAAATAGTCTCTTAAGCAATCACGTATTATTAACTACGAATTTTTCCTAAGTCACTTGCTTCAAAGTTTTTTTTATCTTTTTCCAAGAATATATTATAAGGTATCTTTAATTTTTTTTTGTGAACTTGATCATCAAATCCATCTGGAAAGACAGGGGTGACAAGCTTCAAATTTATCTGGAAAGATGGATTGGAGGCTGGTTTGCTTAATAAAACTAGGTAGCTTCAGTAGGTGTGTGTTATGCATAAATTGAAAAGATTTATGGTGTGGAGGGAATAACAAGAGAAAAAGGATGAGAGGGACTTTCCAACCTAAAATCATGTAGAGAAAAGGTGAGGTAGGCACATCCCAACCACTATCTTCCCACTCACACAACTTCCCTGCACAAGCTCTACAATATTAAAAAAAAAGAAAAAAAAAACATAAGAAAACCTTTGGGAATGCAATGGCAAGCTACCTACTAGGCCCAACAAATTTTGCAACAATGGTTCCTAAAAGAAATAACAAATAAGAAAATACAGATAATCTCACAAAACAACAGAACTGCTATCTTTTAAAATTCACAAGAAGAAACTTTTATACTCATAATCATGATGTCTCGAAGATTATTCTATTTGAGTAATCCAATTTTGTTAAGGTTTCAATCATTTCTCAACTCTTAATGTTCAATCTTGAGACATAAACTCAATTGAATTAAATATTAATTTCTCACAACCATAATAAAGTGTCAAATAAAAGAGAGCGACAGTAGATTATTTATATATTACTATTTAAAAAAAAAGATATACAGTTTTTTTTTTCACTTAACATGTTATGTATTCATGCGGATACAAGAGTCAAAGGGAAGGTATATATAAAAGGAAAGCCTAACTACCTCAAGACCAATGATATAACAGAAAATTGACTGTTCAACCACAAATTTGTGGAGCTTTTGTCATCGTATTTTTGTGATGCAAATTGGGAAAAAAAACAATTGCAATGTAATTTTGACGCTTGCAACGAATTTAATTTTTTTTTTGTAAAAGTATTGAATGAAAAATAATAATTTAGTCACACTTTCAAAATTCGATCTTCTTATCAAAGTTTAACTCGCAGCTGAATTAAAAATGAATAAGGGTATGTTTGGATATAAGAGGGGAAGGAAAGAGAATGGGAGAAAAGAAAATGGAGGGTAAAAATTTTTATCCTCTATTCAACTTTAGTTTAAAATAATAATTTTTAATTAGTTAGAAAAAGAAAAAAAATAATTTTTAATTTTTTTAAAAAAAATTATTTAAACAAGGTTAATTATTATCTGCAGTTATATTTCTCTATTTTATCATAAGCTTCAAATCTTTGAAAATATCAGTGAATTTCTCCCAAAAGAGACGCGAACTAAAGGGCCAAAAAATAAAAGTCAGATCCAGACTTTGATTCATAGTTAGCGTGTATAATAATTAATATCATATGAATTAAAAAAATTATATTATTTCTTAAATATTAGGATAACAATTGAAAAAAATATTGGTATATATAAATATTTAAAATTTATTGTAGCACAAAAGATGTTCCCATAACTTTTGCTTTAACGTGATTTCTACTCGCATCGCGTTCATTTTGAGATGCTTCACCTTACGGTCTACAAAACGTTGATTAGAATACCGTTTTGACAAATGGAAAAAAATAACAATATTTCTGGCTGTCAATGAGTATGAAGTGGGTGCATATGAGAAATTTAACTGAATTATAAATGTGTGACTATTACGTTAGATTGTTTAAACTGATTATACAAGAAACACCGAACCAGGACACTTAGATGTTGAGTACATTCCTAACTTTATAAGGGACATAAAGATGTTTGTCCAGTTATTGATTGTAGATCATAATTTTAATAATGATTGAGTTATGTACATAAGAGTTAACAACTTCCAATTCAATATATAAAGTCAATAATTTAAATAAAAGAATATCATTTTATTTTTTTCATCTTAAATTTTGAATTAATTATATATTAATATTTTCCCATAGGTTTTGAGTGGATATTTAATTAATTATTATATTAAATACTAGAGTTATAAGAAAAAAATCTAAAAAATAAATATGCCCACTCAAAATTATCAAGTTTGAATTTACTTAAAATTATTTTAAAGAAGGTAGATTCGTAATATTAATTTAATAATAATAATTGCAAAATCATATCAAATATACTAAAAGTAAAGTTACATAAGAAATCAATAAATCAAAATTCACAAATCACAAACTCATAAAATGTTCGATAATTGTAATCTATTCTAAGGTGGTAGCTTTTTTCTTTGGAGTCTTGTAAATTTGTATTGTAAACTAATAAAATTTATATACTAAATAAAAAATGTATAACATAATAATCAACATATTGTAACGTCCCCAAAAGATCACCCCGCCACGTGGCAGAATGCCCTCCTGAGTGCGCTACACATCATACTTAATCTTGACTTTTGGGTTGATACTAAAACTGGTCAACTAAATACAGAATACATAAAATAATTGAAATCTCTCTTCATATCATAAATTAATTGTGAAAGTCTTACATAACATAATTTGTCTCAGAAATAACTATTACATCTTTTGGAAAGAAAATAATCTAGAGACAACTTGACGTAGGACCACTACTTATGTGCAACTAGCATCATCATCACGAACATCCGTCATCGTATGCACCACCAGTAACCATGACACCTGAGATCACTGACCTGCAAGATTCAAAGCAGAGGGAAAACAAAATTCACCATGAGCTATAAAGCTCAAATATGTAAGGCGTAATAGAAAGGTACTTTTCATGATAGAATAAAAATATGAAACTTAATTTATATTATCATAATTAATCATCAATAATCATCCATGAGGGTCATCATAAAATATCATACATATTTTACTTTCTTACATATATCATCATGATCATATCTTGCTTTCTATCTTTACTTTCTTTCATCATCTTTAGTTTACTATCTTTCCTTGCATAAATTTACTTTCATCATCATTAGCATATCATAACTTTCTTGCATCAGGAGTGAGCTATGACATCAATCAAACATAAACCACTACATACATACTTTCTTAACATAACTTTATTTTCATTAACATATCTTTACTTTCTTGCATCGTGAGTGAGTTATGACATATAGTCAAACATCAATCACTCTGAGCGTATACATAAGGAGTAAGCATGACTCATGGTCAAATATCCATTACTCCACATCATCATCATCATTAATTTATCATCTTTACTTTATCTTTCCTTTCTTTACATACATCAGTTTTCTTATACTTAGGATATAATACATCATCATTCATTGTTCATCCATTCTTAGCATCTAATGCAATATGCTCAATGCAAGTATTAAGTCAAGTGGTTATCTTCTTAAGTTCTTCTTATTCCATTAATGACTTGATGTGACTTTGAGGGTTGCTTTGTTGTGATTTTGAGTGACTCATGAGTCTTTAGAGGCTTCGCCAATAGGTCAGTGGGGTGCACAAGCCACGATCGAAAATGATGCTCAAGAAATTCATTTGTTGCAAGGCGGAGAGAATGTCAGGCAACAAGAACTAGGTAGCAACTGATCTACCAGTCCCCCATTATCATTAACGTTGCGCTCTCAATCATTCAATGCATGACGACCTCATCATTAATTTCGTGTGGATGATTGAGCCTTCATCTTGTCCACATATTAGTCCTTAAGATTACATAAGAATTTCATAACATCAATGATTAAAATAATAGATCCCTAATAATCCCTTCAATCGGCAGTCATGGCCCGTGATAGGTTGGTCACGGCCCGTGACGACTCTTCACGGCCTGTGATAGATTTGTCACGTTGTGACCGGTGTTTCCTTTGGCATGGTCACGGCCCGTGACACAGTTGTCACGGCCGTGATCGAACATAGATCCTGGTCGGCTCGACCGACGTTAGGGCTTCGGCGCGATTCCTCGTTTGTCATGGCCCGTGACAAAACTGTCACGGCCATGACCGAAGGCATGTTCTCCCATGGCCACGGTTCGTGACGTTCGCTCGATCCGTCACGGCTGGTGATATCTTCACGGCTGCGACCGGTGTTTCCCTACCATCTAATGTCATGACTCGTGACATAGCAATCACGACCGTGACCAGACACCCAGTTCGATGGTTCGTGACCGCTCTCACGACGTCATGGCCGAAGGGTGGCTCTTCTGCATCTCAATGTCACGGCCCGTGACCAGGTGGTCACGGCCGTGACGTAAAGAAGATTTGTGCGTCCATTGTTGTCACGGCCCGTGACAATTGTGTCACGACCGTGACGGAAGGGTGAAAGTCCCGTCTGTCTATGTCATGGCCCATGACATGCTTGTCACGGCCGTGACAAAGGCTTCCTGGGTGGATTCCGCCCCTTTTTCTCTTGCTATTCTTCCCTGGTATCTTCCTCACGCGTGTTTCATCATATGGGGATTCATTAAACTACGTTTTATACAATTTTTTACCTTGAAATCTACATCATATACATCTTATATTTATGAACGGATCTATCTAGTCAATCCATTATGTAGACTTTTCTATGGCAGAACATCATATATTCGTCATGGGAATTAAAACAAGAATCATAGAATATGATCATCATATAAAATCCGTCATAATATCAATAGAAGGCCTAGTATGCATTGATTTATCATGAAAATCTTATTCTAAAGGGATCCACCAATGTTACATACCTGTTAGCCCATAAACTTGTCGTCCCGTTCGTCCTCAATCCGTTCTTGCGTTCGTCTACGGCGATCTTTCTCCTAACGTCGCTCTTCAATCTTGATTTGTCTTCGTCTTCTCTCTCGGGATCATTTTTCTTCCTTGAATGAGAGAGGATAGGGAAAAGAGAAAACTAGGGCCGACTGAGTTTTCATGAGGAGGAGAGATAAAAATGTCCAGGTTCGATGAACCATATCAGAGATTTTGGGATTGCCTAATATTAGATATTCTGAAATTGATTTTCAGTTATAGGGATATTTTTAGAATTATAAATCTGGGGGATTACACACATACTTTATATGATATATTTATTTATTATTATATTATTTTTATTGTCGTTATTGTCATAACCCCCATGTCAAATTAAATATTGCATCACTATAATATATTGTTCATCACTCTAAAAAATGTTCATCCTATAGTTCAAATTGTATTTAAGTATTATGGTACAAAAAATGAACTAACAAAGAAAATTTATTAGCAATATAATATTGATAAACCACTACAGTACGATAATATATTATTGTAACCATTTTCTACTATCATATTCTAGTTTATTATAATATTTCAGTTTTAAAATTTTTAATATAGTTATAATTTAAGAAAAAAAGTAGTGAAAAGGATAAAAAGAAAAGCAAAATGTATAATAGTTAGTAAAAACTAGATAGTTAACTTAAAAAATAAACATAAAGTTTTGGGTTACCAAATTTGAACTCATGACCCATGATGCAACTTGTCAGCAAACAAACCCAATAAATATAATTGTTGAATTTATTATTTGGCACATGCATCTACACGATTTCATTCATGTTTCCAATTTTAACTCTAGAAACATAAAAAAATAAGCTTTTAATTATTAAAAAAACTTAATTTTAGAAATATTGTTCCCGACATAAAAAAAATATTTTTTTAACGTGCAACCATCGAAGCTTCATCTAAATACCATTAGTATATATATACATCAAGAAAATATATAAAATATAAATGATGATATTAAAAAATACTGTAGCAACAATAAAAATAAATATTACTTAGTATTAGTACAAAATATAAAATTAAAAAAGTGTTACTAAAAACTATCTGAAAAAATCATCTAAAAAACGATAAAAAAATACACATTATTTTTTTTCGTTAAAATCACTGGGCCCAGAAGCCTTCATTCACCCAATAGCCCATATTTAATTGTAAAGTCTACTTAAATTGGTTGGGCTCAAAAGTTTAAGCCCTATAGCCCATATCGACCTAAAAAAAAGGGAGAGGAAAAAAGAATCACTTGCACCGCGAGTCACTGTACCGCCCTGCGCCCTCACCCCCCAGTCTCCGCCTTATCGGTTAAACTCCACAGCCGTCGCCTCTCCCCTTCTCTCTTGCTCTCCCGCGCGCGTTAGCGAGAGCGATTCCATGGCCGCCGCCGCATCCGCAGCCGCAGCCGTTCACTTCTCCCGTCTTCTCCTCCTCAAGGCCCCGCAGTCTTCACCTCCGTCACCTACCGCCGGAATGTGGCCGCGCCTCCCCATTCGTAGTCCTCTCTCATCGCCCAAATCGCACTCGCCCCTCTTCCTCCGCCCCGTTCTCCGCCGCCGAACCCCTTATCGCCTTTCCGTCAAGGAGGACGGTGGCGGCTCCCCTGAGACACTCGAAGAGGAGTCGGCGACGAATTCCCCCGTCGATAGCCCCGCGAGCGATGAGCCAGCGGCTGAGGACGCGGCCGTAGCCGCGACCGACGCCGCGGCGTCTTCGGTGGCGGAGGAGCTGAAGCAAATGATGGATTCGAGGAGGAAGGAGGAGGCTTCTTCGCCGGGCCTGCTGACGGGCGTGGCGGAGGAAGTGGGGGAGATCGAGTGGCCGGCGTTCGACAAGGTTCTAGGCACCACCGGTATAGTCCTCGCCGTCATCGTCGGCTCCAGCGTTGCACTCCTCACCATCAACGCCGTGCTGGCCGAGCTCTCCGACAAGGTATTCGCCGGAAAGGGCATCCAAGACTTCTTCTGACGGACCCCAAAGAAGATGAAGACTTGTGCCCCAGTTGGTTTGATTGGTCCAGAAAAGTTTTGTTCCTTTTTTTTTTCTTTTTGTCAAGCTTTTTCGGTGTACATTATTTCTTGTACTGATGCTTTTTGAAAATGACTATTGATCAGAATATACCAAGTATTCTTCTTCCATACACACAAAAAAATCTGACCTTGAGTAATTAAGAAGCTATAGATGTCATGAAGTTGCTACCAATGTGTGTGCAATTCCATTTAAACTCAATTGCTCTAGGAAGCCAAGGAATGGGTTGATCAGCCTGACCACTGGCATGCTAAGGAATCATGGAGTTCAAGTCCATTTCCATTTGCAGCAGTTGTCGCCGCCCTTCAGGCCTGGACTTTCAAGTTCTTCGGGCATCTCCGACTGGTGGTAGTCCACTGAGTCCTCTTGGCCAAACTCAACGAGTCGAATATGCTTCCACAGTCTGCACAGGAACTGGAATGAATGATCTCAGTTATGATTCACCAAGTATAGATTATACTTGTTTGAAGCATAAATAACCGTAGCTGATTGTGAACAATGATTATTGTTCCACTGTGCAAACGACGTTTGGAAACACTCTGTGATCACTGTATCAGGTAACAGTTCTATCCTAATGAATTCAGAAGGAACTAGACAAGTAAATGATAGAATTGCAGCTGTAACTGACCTTTGTGTATCATGTTAATAGTAGCATAAAATAAGCAGGTGTTAGAAAATGCTGATTGGTGTAAGGTCAACAATGGTAGAACCGACTTAAGAAAGAATGATCAATATATAAAGGAAGGCCAACATAATGTAATGCTCTAGAAGACAAAGTAGCTGGCAAAACATTGTCTGCATGACTAGTTACAAGTGATGATGATCTGAAGTAGGCACCAATGCTTGGTGAGAAAGTGAAACAGTTAACAGCCAAAGATCCATCTTCTCCTGATACCTGCATTACACAATCAGACATCAGATGCTATCCAGCCATGTCATAATGCAGAATTTCAAGGAACTTACAAAAAATAATGCAATTAAAGTTGATGAAAATATTGCATTCTTTCCTGTCAAAAAGTAAGTTAATTTTCTTAGATAAGGTTCATCGTATCATCTAAGGGATATCATTTCTAGCAAGTGCAAATGTAAGCAACTTAGTTTATTTTAAAGGGACTTCTAGTCATATAATGCATTTACCATTAAAAAAGCATCACAAGAAGGATAAAAATGTTGATGAATTTGCTTCTCCAAGTATATAACATAAAGTGCATAGATGCCAACAACTGAACAACCTGCAAATCTTTTCTCAGTCTAATGTGATAAATTTTGACAACCAAAAGAGCCTAGGACCTAGCAGAGTAATAAGCATAATAATGAGCAGCTACTCATTCTTTCTTCCTAGAAGAAAGCAGCAAATTACTGACAATAACCAATAGTTCTCTTTCGCTCACTTCGCCCTCAACAAGAAGCTTCTGAAACTTCATCATACAATTATATGCAGCTCAATCTTTACTTACCAATACATACATCTGGAGGTTTAGCTTCATTCTGAATACAAAGATGAAAACATGCCAAAGTGATGTCAACAATCAAAAAGCACTATAGCCAGACTGGAACATCGCAGCGTGATGATTATTCTGCACAATTAGGCTTAGAAATCAAGTTAGGCCTTAGGCATTGAATTGGATATCTCCCTTATATTATCAGCATTGCATCAGAATCCTAAAGATAAACTCAGGCAAGCACATATATGTTTCGGTTAACGAAAATTTGTATGATAACATAGACACCAATTTAGACCAAAAACAGAAATAGTGCAGAAAAATGAGAAGACAGATACTTTTACGTTGCAGAATTATGAAGATTCATTTTAATCGAAGAAAGAAGTCCAAGTAGGAAAAGGCCACAAATTTAAGTCAATCATCTCCAAAGGTGAGACCAAGATGAATGTGAAGAAAAAAAAATTACACCAAAACAGATCGCAGAACAGGGTAAGTTATCTGATCACCCCATAGAAAAAATTCCAACCTGAAAAAGCAAGACAATTGCAGGTACCTTTTCAATAGGAATGTTGTTTCATGAGATCGGCACTTTCCCGTTTATGAAGAAAAGGAGAAATAGATGAGATCCAGAAAAGGGGAACCTGACTCTGACACTTCTTGAAAAGTTTCCCTGGACAAGGTATCAAAACCTTTCAAATTTGCGAAGGGATGTTTCAGTTATTATGTTTGTTTGTGTGTTTGACACTAGAGACGGAGGGTGAGTGTACTACCCCTTGTTGATCCCGACAGAGGGAGGAAGCTAGCCGAAGGATGATTCTCCACCGAAAATTTTTTTTGCCCCTGTCCTCCTGTCCTACTTTAGCTTGGTAGTTTCCACTGCCTCGTACCAAATATTGCAGTTTAATTAACCTTTATTTTCTGAAACAACATTCAGATACTGTTTTTGTTTTTACTGCAGCTTTTTTTCTTGAACAACATTATAATAAGAGAAAAATGGGGTGCATAACAAATTGTTATGCACCCCGTACAGTGCATCATATGGGCCATTGACTTAAAAATCAATGACGCAGATTCTATTCAATTAAAAATCTGAGTCATTAAGTGAATATGATCTGAATCATTGATTATTAAATCAATGGCCCAGATCATGCATCGGGGTGCATAGCAAATTGCTATGCACCCCATTAACCTCTTATAATAAATATTTTTTTTATGTTGCAGCGTTTAAATACATTTTAATTTTATACCAATTTAATGATATAATTATAGAATTATTAATTATCTTATGATATTTTTAATTGATATTTTTTAAAAAACTTTTGAAAATATCAATTCGTGAAATTAATTTTATATTTTTATAATAATTCAATATATATTTAAAAAATATTTTTTTATGAAAACATTAATCATAAAATTATTTTTATATTATTTATTATAATCTTTATTAAAAATATATTTTATAGTTTTTATTCTTATTTTTTATCCAAACATTTGTTGAAACCTAACCTTAAAATAAATTTTCAAGGGAAATAAATTGTCGCAAATGCATTTTTTCAATTTTTTTAATATTTTATTGTATAACTAAAAAATAAGTAGTTGTTTGTTGGCCATCCCCTTTTTCACATTTACTTTGAGCTCAAGTTTATAAATTCGGCTGTTGGCACATGTAGTGAATGTAATTCGTCAAATAAATTAGATGTTTGAACTATAAATAATAAATAGCATTAATAATATGGTCAAATACACCTCGCCACCAATTTTCTTCTTAGATCAGGAGTCATCAATCAGGTGTTCGCCCCCAAAATTCGTCCCAAACACGTTGCGACTCACATCATGTTGCATGGCATCGATGTCGCTTTCCACCCCCATAAAAGAAAGAAGCAGAACTTGGACACATGACACGCAAAGAAGCATCATAAATTCATATTGCATTATTGTTATTATTATTATTAAACTTACAACATTACAAATAACATATCTAGGACTATTTAGCAGTTAAATTTGCCTGCGACCCCCCGTCGTTTACGCCACAGCGTTCCTCCTGCCAACGTTTTCGACATCATCGTGCTTCGACTCATAGTAGTGGAGCAACGCGGCGCTGGAGAGCACGGCCAGCGTCAACGCCTGCGCATGCATCCTGCAACAAAGCCAAGCAAAACCAGACGACGGAATGAGAAGGGAGGTCCTACGAAACAGTACTACCTACCTACCTGCCATGCAAGAAAGTGACCGGTGCGTACCTGGCGTGGATGAGGCGAAGGCTGGTCTTGATCGGCGACCTCATGCCGGTGTAGGCGAACGACGCTCCGACGCCGGAGGCCCACAGTGCACCTGGATATAAGATGGTTCAGAATTGAGCGAGTGGTGTTTGATCATATGCTTAGTACAATTTGTTTGCTCCTCTTGTTCTTACCGATGCTGCTGAGCTTGTGCTCTGCCACCCATGACTTGATGGAACTCATGCTTGCCTGCTGCTGCTGCTGCTGCAAAGGGTGAATTGAAGTATCTGTTCTGTAGCCAGAACAAACTGTTTGGAAGGAAGTAGTGAGTGTGGTGATGATGGTGGTGGCGTGGGTGGTGGATATATATAAGAGCGTTTGGTCCCATGGTTTCAGATGCGAATCTGGGAACAAGGACGAAAACCACCGGCTGGGAACTCTGTTTCACCACTCAAAGGTATATATTTTTGCCATGCCCAATGTGTGGGACGGCGACGAAAACCGAGGGGAGTTGCAAAAGGCGTTAACCAACCCCCAATTGTGGACTGGTTTTCAGGTATATGTCAAGTGAGGCCATTGTTTTCCACAGCCCAATGGTATCAATTTGGATAAATCTCTCTCTCTCTCTCTCTCTCTCTCTCTCTNTTTTTTTTCCGGTAACATAAGTGCATTCACTTCTAAGTTCTAACCCTACATAGTACATAGGCAGGTGGGTGAGATTTAAGTTGATACCTCTCTCCTGTTCATAAGTGGTGGTGGTGGTTTGTAGAGTTTAGACTTTAGAATTGCTATTGAAGTAGTAGAACAAAGTATCTTGAATTCAAACAACTTCGATTAGAAAATGTTAAAAATACAAATATTTTTTCAATGGTTTCAATGTTTGGCCCATTAAATTTAACAAAG
Source organism: Pontederia paniculata (assembly GCA_001647135.1). Classification (NCBI taxonomy): domain Eukaryota; kingdom Viridiplantae; phylum Streptophyta; class Magnoliopsida; order Commelinales; family Pontederiaceae; genus Pontederia; species Pontederia paniculata. Next base: position 2,845 of record LTAE01003817.1, on the reverse strand, counting down.
TGTAAAATGAAAAAGGGCAGCCTTAGTGCCACTCCCAAAATCTTAATATTATTATTTTTACTAATTTTATCCCTATTTATTTTATATTATTAAACAATTTAATTATTTTTTTTCTCAAAAAGTTAACACATTCTCAAGAAAGTTAGTAATATTATATATTCATTAATACTAACCAGAATTTTCATTACTATTTATTTACTTCATTATAATTAATTATTATATATATATATATATATTAGCCATATATTATAATGTATTTTCTATTAATACCACATATTTTTTTTATAGAAAAACATAACATTTTATTACTATCTATTTGCTTTGTTTATATTATTTATATGATTTCTAATGTGATTTAGATTATTTTTTTTATAAATAAATTATTAGTTGGTGCTTATCACTAAATTTAATCTAGATATCCTAAAGAGTAACACAAACACGTGAATATATTGTGATCAGTATACATCTTAATGATTAGGGAGTGCATAATATTTTTTGATAAAATAAAGTATATATTATTAAGAAGATGTAATGAATGAATAATAAATATTTACATCTTACACTTTATTTTGATGAAAAAAATAGTTATGCACTTTTAATAAAAAAAAGTTATATTGCACACTCATAAAAAGTATGATATTAATAAAAAAGGGTATTATAATATATGACTACAAAATATATAAATAATATAATATAATAATAAATAATTAATTATAATGAAGTAAATAACTAGTAATAAAAAATATTTCTTTTGATAAAAAATTGGTTAGTATTAATATATATATATATATGGTTGACTTTATTGAGAATTGATAGTTTTTTAGAATGATAAATTAAGTTATTTATTAACATAAAGTAAAGAAGAATAAAATGAATAAGAAAAAGTGGCTTTATGATTTTAGGAGTGACATTAAGGACATTCAAATAAAAATTTAAAAAAGGTGCCAAGACTCTTAACATAAAAATTTAAGTGGGTTTTTTTTATATTTTTTTAATTATTTGTTAAATACATGAGAAATATTGAGTCGTCAATTTTACAGTATTATGAAAAACAAAGCCCAAGTTAAGTGAAGTTTTCGAAATTAAATATTAATTATTTTTTATATCTACCACTCGATTGTTAATATGTACTTTTATTTACATGAATATAAGAAATGAGCCAAGTGATATCCAGACCAATATCGTAAGCTCAACTTGAATAAAATGAATAAGGTCGCTCAAGTTAATTCAGAAGAATTCATTTAAATCTTATTGGGTTAGATATCAAGTTTTACTAAGAATTTGATGACCCATACTTACTCGGATGGAGATTATTGAATGCTATGACTTGTTATTCGAGTTTCTTCCAGAGGAAGTTTTGAATCGTGTGTATCAAGGTTATGATGTAAAAGAAAAACATTCGACCAACACAAAATATTATCGGATTGAAGGAAAAAATTAAGTGTATAAAGAAGCTAAGAATTAACATTCAATAATAATAATAATAATAATAAAGTTGAATATTAATTAATTAATTATTTTATTTTACAAATAATAATAATAGTAATAATAATAATAATATTTTTTTTTAATATTCGTGATGGAACTCTCGTCTCAATCGAAATCAAATAAATCGCCCCTTCTCTTTTCCCTCTCTCGTCATCGTCCTCAATCCATCGCCATTTCTGTGCACAGCTGACCACCTGCTATTCCCTCCCCTCCCCTCCCCTCTTCATTCGTATCAAACTCTTTGCTCGTTTCTTCTTGTGATCTTCTCATAGATGGAATTCCATGAAACAGACCGGCGGATGACGCGTAGCCTCGCGAAGAGAAGGAAACCCCTCGCCGATCTCACCAACTCCGATGCAGGTAGTATTTGGATCGATGCTTCCTCCTGCCTCGGAGACGAACCGGGTCGACGGCCGCCGCCGCCGCTGCCGGAGGCGACGACCCCCCCAGCCCGTTCACTCCCTTCCCGAACTCCGGTCTGTTTGTTTCCTTCGTCGTCGAATTGATTTTAGGGTTATTTTTATTTCTTCATTTCTCATAGATTTTAGGGTTTTGCTTAATTCACGTTCCAGATTAGAGATTTGGGAACTGAGTTCCTTTACATTGATTTATGCGTATGCGTTTCCCTTTGTGTTGCTTTGTGAAATGAACAGTTGCAACTGAAGATGGCAATGACGCTGAAAAAAGAGAGGTGTCTATAATTTATACCCGAAGGAGGAGGAGGAAGGCTAAGAAGTCCAAGAGGAAAGAACCAGCCCCGGCAGCAAGCTGTCCTCCTGAGGGAAGGCGCAGAAGTACCAAGTATGTCATTAGCTTTGAATTTGAAATGAAGAGGGTAACACGGAGTCATGGTCTTAAGAACTCAATGTCATATTTATGTCGTCTCTTCTTTGCTCTTTTCAAACTAGGCAAAAAGAACTAATGGAAGATGTCAATCTGCAGTCAAAGGCGCATTCGGTTCCATATGAGAATCGCAAGAAAGTAATTTTTCCTCACACTTTGCAACTCAATCATGGATTCCTTCTATTGCTCGATTTTAAAGATAGATATCACTACACAGTGACATTTATACTTACCGAGAACCTAGATACCATTTTACGAATCCCAAAAGTATCCAATGTGCATGCTTGAACATTTGTGCTTTTGATGTACATGTTTTCACAATCAAGGTTGTCAAGATCGCGATCTTGATCGTAAGATCGCACGATCTTACGATCCTACCAGGGGAAACCGATCTCGATCTTAAATATAAGATCGAATTCGTAGGATCGGTAGGATCGTAAGATCAAGATCGTAAGATCGGTAAGATCGTAAGATCCTACCGATCCTACTATATTAGTTTAATTTTTTTTCTTTT
>LTAE01003816.1:0-27678 GCA_001647135.1 Pontederia paniculata | reverse complement strand
ATGATAAATATATAAATATTATAATAAATCAAATAAATATATAATAATATTATATTTATTAAGGGTCATAATTAGTAATATATAATAAAGGGTATAAATGACTTTTATTTAAATTATTCAAACATGTCATAATTTAGTTTAACCCATCCACCACCATAAAATTTTATCCAAACATGAGTTTAATAATAATCCATCACACTTCACCACACTCCACCACCCCACCCTATACTCCACCATCTCACACCACCCCTCCATTAGTTAATTGTCAAACAAAGCCTTAAATCCTAGGTTTGGGGTTGTCCATTAGACCAACTTAAATGAAAAATAAAATTGCCCACCCCCCTTCCTTTTCCCCTTTTGTGTTTGTGTGATTTCGCTAGCGGTATTCTTCTCTGGCATCGAAGATCTCCTCGTTCCTTCTTCGACGGTGACGGTACTCATCTTATCCGGCGTCTTCTCCTCTCCTCTTCGGTTCTTGTCTTCTTCGGCGGCGGTACTCTCATTTTCTCCTCTCCTCTTCTCGATTCGGCTGGTGAACGCTGCTTCTGCAGGGGCCTGGCGGGTGCCCATCATTAGGAGTGTGCGTGTCTGCAGCCATGGGCGGTAGTGCCCCTGCTACTGCAAGTGTTCGCGCTTGCAATCGTGGGCGTGCATGCCCTTGACATTGCATCATATGAATATTATCACTAATTAACTCTTTAGTTTGTAAATTTATACCATCTAAATTTGTGGTCATTGCTTTCACTTAAGTCATTCGGCACATATGTGATCATAGTTGGTTGACTTGGAAAGAAATATCAGCGGCAACAAAACATATGATGTTTCGAGAGTCTCAGGTTCGTATTAGTTTTGTTGCATAATGTAATTGAAAAAAATTTATTTATGTCAATTTTAATATACTTTCATATAATTTCAGTAGTATGTTTGATGAGACCCCGAATACAATGACAGAATATATAAGGCTTTCAACCCTCATTGCTCTAAGAGGTTATCATCCCTCTTAGCCGTGGCACAAAGATATCAAGAAAACCCTACCTTATCGATGTAAGTATGGACCAAATTATGCATCAAGTGGTCGACTAAGAGCTATAAGGGAAAATTGAAACAGTGAAGAGGAATCGCTCATCTAATCAAAGCACTTGTTTACACTATAGTGGTCGTATATTTAAAACCACTATTGCAAAAAAAATGGTAAGTTCAATTTTATTTTAAAAATTATTATAGTTTTGAGTTCGGTATAGTATTGGAATTCAGTTTTTTGTCAGAAACATAAGTAAGAATTTTTTTAATATCACTTGCCTTTTGAAAAAAAGTTATTTTGAATCTTTATCTAATTAGTTTCTTCTTATAGGAGGAGTTTAAAGCTAAAGAAGTTGCATATATATTCAAGAGAGAGTTATCCCAATGAGTAATAAAGAACTCTAGACTCATCATGTTGGCATCTACACGGAGATAATCTGGACCGTCAGTTACAACGAAAGATAGAGACACTTCAACAACAATTGCGAGAGAATCAATATTAATTGTGATAGAAGAACGAATTTGAAAAATAAATACAACTGAAAAATGGAAAATTTTGAAAGAAGTCAATGTAAGCAATTCAATTCAAAGCGATGATGAAATTTATGATGAATCAGAATCATCAACATTTCAATGAGGAGGATGAAGATGAGGATGACAGCGAGGATTTGTGATATGTGTAATAAAATTTATGCAGCTAAATTACTTGTATGTGAAAGAGTGAAAGAAAATTACATAGTGAATTAATTATTTATTTATTCTTTTCTTCATTGCCATCTGAGAAGAGACAACATGTTCCTTCCACATATAACAAATTCATCAAGTAAGTAGTCTATTTAAATTCGGATATCTATTATGTGTTTCATGGATATTATTTTAAGATATTGTCATTCTCTCAATATAATTTTAACTTGTTCCTTCATTGCAATTGGGACACTTTCCTCATATACATTTTTGGGCTCTTTATGAATGAGGAGGATGTGACGATGATGACGACGAGAGACGAGGAGGACAAGGATTATGTGTGTAACTAAGGACGAAAATTTTATTAATTTTGTATAAAAATTGCATGATCGTTTGTCACACTTTATTATGTGTGTATCTGAAATTAGTTTGTGATATGTATTGTATTGATGGGGTTGTTATTTTATATTTTATATATTTTTTATTTTTCTTCTTATTTGAGGTGGTCGCGTTGATCGCCTCAACTAGGTGGTCTTAGAGGGCCGAGGCGGTCCAGGACCACCTCAGTTGAGGTAGTCTTTCAAACCGCCTCAATTGAGGCGGTCTACTCAAACCGTCTCAAATGTCTTTGCAACCGCGCTTTCACCGACGGCCCCTCAAATTTTAAATTTAAGGCGGTCCTAGATATATTTGAGGGGATTTTGACCGCCTCAAATTTGCATTTTTGTTGTAATGATTTATTGGTTTTACTTTTGAGATATAAAATAATGCATATGATTACCATAATTCTTATGCTAAAGTAGTTGGTTTCTCCATGAAAATCATACACTAGCAATTCAAGGAAAACTAGAGAAACTTTGAGTAGGATGCTTATTTGTTCGAAGCAATGGCACAAAATTGTTAATGGTAAAGGAATGAGAAAGAAAACAAATAAAAAAAAGGGATGAACAAGATGACTGAGATTAAAAATCCAAACAAGATCAAAACATTAAAATCTCTAGCATTGAGACTTTGACTTCCCAAAATGAAATCAAAAGGAGGACTTTTAAGTTATGCAAATAAGAGGCATGAAGGGAATGGTTGTGCATTAGCCAAGGTAAAAATAAATGTTATAAATTTCTAATAAAGTAAGTTAGCATAATACAATTTCTTAACTCGTAATATTTTGATTATGTACAGAATCCACATGCTACAAAGTCGCAAGTTACTACTTTGCAAGATGATCTCAATTGTTGGTTTGTTTGTTCGTATTTTCTTATTCTCAAAAAGCTCTTTAATGTTTAACTTACGATTTTCAATCTCTTTCTCCATTGTTGGACTAGAGGTGTGACACTAGAACTTGTGAGAGATTGACATGAACAACAAATATATGAGTTATTAGATTTGTAACAAGAGATCACAATCATTGTCTACCAGTAAACAATTTATTTGGTTGTAAACATTTAAGTTTTATTTAGCTTGTCTTTCAGGTGTATACATCATTTTTTTATGGGATCTGCAAAAGGATTATATGCATTTTTCACTACTGAACAATATATTTGATTGCAAGTATTTGAGTTTTAAGTTGCCTCACACAAATATGTACATCAATCTTATATTTTTTTTGTATAAGAATTAGAATGTTAATTAAATTTGTTTGCTCGTTATTCTCACCTAATCACCATGAAGAACTGCTTATTTTTTAGCTATTGAATACAATATTATATTAGTTAAAAAAAATTACATGGAAGGAATAAGTCTAAAAATCGTTGTTGGATTAGCATTTGTTCATAAAATGATACAAACAGAAGTTACAAGTTAATTTGATGTCAAAAGGAATAAAAAACTTAACTTGTTCTACTCAAATGCAAAGCAATTCTCCCACTCCAGTGGTGTCCTACTCTATATAAGCCTATTCTTAATATTCTGAAAGACACTCTAAAAAAATCACTTCCATGGAATTACAATGAGCAAATTCTTTCATATAAATAGCTTAAAGTTTATAAAGAAACAGATGAAGAAATTCAGTGAAAATTTTCCAAGGCCATAAGTTTTATAAAAAATTGACAAATAAATCTTTAACGTCATTAACTTTTAAGAGAGTAATTTCATAATTACATGATAACATCCTTTCTCAATGCAGCGGCTAGAAAAAAGGTAAAAAAAAGTAACACGTGAGTTTATTTCCTTCCTCAATAGGGTGGTCGGGGCAAAAATAAAGGTTGTTTTCTCTTAAACAATCAACAAAAACAACTAATCACCTGCACAAATAGGATTAATCTAGATCATTGAATCATGTGGATTACATGTGCAAGTCAAGTTATGATTTACACCCCCATTAATCTCAATTTTAATAGTACATGAAAATAGTGATATTGCATCAAATTCATCTATCACAAACCATTAGAATTTGTCGCGGATGAACCATTTGTGAGATATTTGTTAAGAATCAAATGTTGTCACCAAATGCTTGGTTACAAATACTTTGTGACGATGTTGATGGATGAGTTAGCCACAAAATTTGGCACAAAGGTATGTAGAGTGCACTAGTTGCATCTTGTGATATCCCTCACAAATTATTGAGGGATTATCATATATCACAAGTTAGTACAAACCTTTATATCACTATGTAAAGACGACAAACATATGTTACATACTGTGTAGGTGTTTGGTCTCACTTATTGTGGTCGAAATTTAGTGATGGATCTCTCTCTCTCTCTCTCTCTCTCTCTCTCTCTCTCTCTCTCTCTCTCTCTCTCTCTCGCTCTCGCTCGCTCGCCAATAATTAGTTTCTTATGTTCTAATCCATCTATGATGAGTGGAAGATGAGGGTTGTCACTAATATAATAAAAATTAAATTTAAGTATCTCTCCGCATTTGTGAGAAAACATGTAAATGCAAATAAACATATTAAGAAAATATTATCATTTTGATTTTTTGCACAAATGTGATAGAAATGACAAACAAAAATCAACAAGTGATTTAAATATATTAAAAAATGTTACCATTTTGATGCATAGATGAGTAATATTGACAAAAAAAATAATTATTTATTTATAGTTCTTGAATCTTAACCCAGATAAATCTATGAGAACACTTGTGCAACACAACATCTCGAATAATTTTTACGACGAAACCATCCATCCCATACAAGGGTTTTGCTACCTGGACAATCATGAGATTTTGTTTTCCTATTTTATGTTAGGGATCCCTATATAAACTTTCGAGAGTTTAAGTATTTTTGCTTATTGTATCATACATTATTTTCTTCAACATTAAATAAAGAAGTTTATCGTCGCTTGAGGACGCAACCTAATTAATGATGTACTTCGTTAAATCATTGTGTCTTCCATGTATGTGATTATTTTCTCTCGTCTATTTCTTGCAACAAATTAGTATTAGAGCCTTATTATTCATCGATGATAAAAAATCAAACGAAGAGATGACGTCCAATAATGTGAAGATCGAGAAGTTCACCAAGCAGTATAGTTTCGGGATATGACATATCAAGATGCATGTGCTTTTGAAAAAAACTCGAGATCTCGCACCACTCTCAAAGACTAAATCAAAGGAGACTGATTCAACGAACAAATTGAAAGAGATTGATCTTGAAGATTTGGCATCGCAGGAGGATAAAGCCCACTCGATAATCCTATTGTCAGTGATGGATGAGGTGATAATCAAAGTCATCAATGAAAAATTATGATTGATTTGTGACTAAAACTTGAAAGTCTATATATGATGAAGTCCCTCATCAACGAGTTGTTGAAGCAACATTTATTTATCCTCCGTGTGGAAGAAGGTACCTCTATGAATAAACATCTTGATTATTGGCCTTGTTGATAAAGTTAAGACACATAAATATTAATGATGAAGATATTGTCCTACTTCCGTTAGTTTCTCCCCCACATTCATTTGAAAATTTTGTCAATATATAAAATCATTGAAAGAGGTATTGTAAGTCTGAAAGAAGTAACATCAAGCACTAATACTCATAAACTTCGACATAGAGCATATGGTAACTCTATAGAAATTTATGTTTAATGGAGTTAGTTTTTATTGTGAAGAAAGACATGCCTCGAATTATAAGAAAGACAAGTTGAAGCCTAAGAATAAGAAGTTAAATCCTAAAAAGATATACCACTATTGTAGGGAATTAGACTATTGCAAGAAAAAATACCCTAAAAAGACATTCGTTGCCACAATTGCACATGAATCGAGATTAAGATGTTTTGGTTCTTATTACAACCGATTAGAGATGTCTGAAGGAGGGTTAGTTCTTGATTCGATATGTTCCTATCATCACCGGCAAAAAAGTATCATGTAAGATAATTGGGGTCAGCTCTATTAAATTAAAACTTATGACAACAAGGTGAAAATGCATATGTTTGTCATATTTCGCAATTAAAAAGAACTTGATATAGCTTAGAGTTTTAGACTCTAATAGATGTCACATCAATATTATTGAAGGCATTCTCATTATCATTAAAGATGATACTATAATCATAAAGGGAGTCAATTAGAAATCATTATTAATACTACAAGGCAATATAGTATTTAATATTGCTATAGTGGTTAATTCATTAGTTTATAAGTGTCCAAGTTTTCTCATATGCAGCACATACCCAACAAATAAATATTTTTGGAGATCAGAAGATTTCTTAAATAAGTTCTAAAAAGATGAAGGTGTTGTTTGAAATTGATAAGTTCTACAAAGATTTTTTTTCCGCCCACAAATCTTTTGATGTTTGCAATTTTTTTGGAAATCTATTTATCCTGTTCTCTTTGTCCCTCTTAAATTTATGGCTGTCAAATATTTTTTAATGATGCAAGATTGCCACAAATTATCTCATCTCAAGCTGAAATAGTTAAAGCATTAAAAATAATTCGAGAAAATAGATTTACGCTGCAAAAGGACCAAGCTGCCGAGATCTGATGTGATGACACAAGTATAAAAATAAAAAGAACAAGATGAGACCTATCTATTGTACAATTTTCAGACAAAGGAATCTTGCAATACATGGAAATGCCCCAATGACCAGTTCATGACGACTTCCGAGAGGCAATAGAAATATTTCCTTCACTTCATATTACTTTTCCAATTTTGTGCCTGCTGCAGCCAGCCACATCTAACATCCAGAGAAGTTTAACCTCTTCAAATCCGAAGCAAGCAGACGAGAATATCTAATAGAAAAACACAAAAATACCTAGAGTGTAAGGTAACATATCCCCTTCGAACACGTTGTAGGATCCTTTTTTTATGAAGTAAGCTATAGTTTCATCGAAGTATAACAAAATTTTACTGCGATGTGATTCTGGAAGGACGGCTAAGTTATAACTCAAAAAAGATAAAATTAATATGACGCCTTGGTCGAAGACCATGCTGCTGCACAGTCCTGGAGCCACTCACCAGTGTGCACTAGATAGGAAGGACTTTATTGTTTCAAAGGTCATGAAAACTATACCGACGCCGGGGACAACTTTATAGTATTCGGGCAAGATGCCTCGATACATGCCTCTAAACCCTTCAGTACGAATGATGTGCTTAAAAGTGCCAAACAAGCCTGAATTGTAAATATGAGCCCTCCCTCCTGCCCCTTCCAACTGCATTCTTCGTCTGACCAGATCTAATGGGAATGTTACTGCAAAACATGGTAGGAAATGCTTTTCAGTCCACGTGAAATAAAAATAAGACATTTCAATAGGAGATCTCAAGCTGTCAACAAATCATAAGCTGGAACCTTAAAAACATTACATGTGCAACAAAAATCGAAATAAAATCATAAGGAATTAGCAATAGCCACAATCAATTAAAAGATTAAAATAAAACATGCATTTGCCAGCACATAAAAGAGAAATCACGGAAAATAAACCCAAAGAAAATCCAAGACGTTTTTCTCATCAAATTCGAAAACACCGTAACCTGAACTTGTAATTGGCAAGTTTGATAATCATCTCCATTCACTTATTGTCAGGTGAAAATTTCCATGTTATTCAGTTTATTTAATAAATTGAGGACCATATTACAGTCTCAGAAGAAGTCAGTAACAGATCACTCTAAATTGAACTCATTTGATTTGAATACTATACATATGAAGGGATGTACATATGTAATTTTCACAAAATATTTCGAGAGAAGAGATACAATGAAAAAGACCACATATCGACCAGAGATAAACTGTGACTTCGGAGGTAAAGTAATATTTTTTGGGGGAGGAGAGCAAATTTACATTCAACAGCAGTGGCTAAGATTTTAGGCAATGCTTATAAGGGTCCTTATCCAATGGTGAATCCTTTCCCCCCTTGGTCACTTATATTTCAATTCCATACGAAAGAAATCAGATATCGATCAGTTCCAGTTCATTCTATGCTGGATGAATTTGAAAGCTTACCTGTTGATGATGCTACCCCAGAAAGGCTTCCACAAGCCAAACTGACTACAACAGCAGAATCAGATGGCCTAAATCGTAAAATTGGAGTACAAAAAGTTAGCACAATTTTTCAGAAAGGTAAACTAACAATAAACGAATATAAATCACCTTTGCAATTGCCAATGAGATCTCAGGGTCTCATAAACAGAAAAGCTGATTGCAATACTAGGTCCAACACCCTACAATTTATAATAGTTTATCAGCAAAAAATAACAGAAAGGAGTACCAACAAAGTTAAACATGACCACAGATAATGTCTTACCAATAATGTTGCACCTAGACCTTTATATAAACCTCTCATGCCCTCATCCCTACAGATGGTATAGAGGGCATTTGAAATACCTCTGTAATACATAATGTTTGTCTGCAAATAGTTACAAGAAATTATCAATGTACTTGAAACCATGCACATGCAAATATTCAATTGCAATCAAGTTCTGCCACCTCAGTGCTTATGAGGTACCATTAGATCACATGGTACATAAAAAAACCAAAAAGAAACTTTTATGTCAAAGGGAGAGCTCATTAACCACTTAAGCATTCAAATAGTAACTTATTAATGCATAATCATGATACATTTCCTACTTCATTCCATATGTCAATTGTTCATCTATGGACAAAACTTACTTGCGCTGCAAGGCGAGTCCTCACGAGATCCAATGGATATGTCATAGATGCAGCTGTCACTCCTGCTAGACCACCACCAAACAATCTCACACCAATGTCTGCACTCACACTATCTCTATTCCTATCTAATCCAGGAATTAACTGTAATAACTGCAAATAAGAAATCAACCAATAAGCGTCTACATGATAAAGGCAACAAAGCAAACTAAAAGGTATAATTAGAGATTTTAGAACTTACATGTTTGTAATGTTCATACGCATAAAAGCTAATTGCTGAATAAGGTAGGCGATGAACAATAGTCACCAAATTCCCTTTCCAAAATGCTCTGAAACCTTCTTCATAAACAATACGAGAAGCCTCACGCCATATGCTGTTCTTGTTTAACGTTGCAACATCGGAGTGCATGCCTTGCACCTTAAAATTGATTGTTTGAGTGAATCATTAAAACTGAAATTTGATTTAAATTTCTAATGAAACAGTTAATTCTCTGCAGAGATATGAAAGACACATGTTTCATGTCAAGAAAGCGAAGCATTTACAGTAGATAATAGAAGTGAGAAGATGGAACAATCATGTGGCAAAGTAACCAATTGCTGGGGACTGTTTCAGAAATGAGCACCTGGCACATATAGGCCCTCGCCTAGACAGCCATGGTGCTCTTGCCAACTATCTGGGTAGCCTGCAATAGACAGTGCCTACTCAGATTAGAAACACCCATACTAGCATGACAAAAAGACATTGATGGATTTATGATTTAGAAAGTAGAAATGTGGAACCATATACTAAGTTGTATGTAAATCTCTTTTAAGGAAACAAATCAAGAACATTGTCAATCCATAGTGAGATAACAAAAATCACAAATTGATTAATGCAAAAACTGCATAAGATTACATTATATTTCATGAATTATGATAAACAAACAATTCTTAGCTCATATACTTTCAAATGTAAACTACAATAAATCAATTTAGGAGGTAGAACACAGAAAAGTTAGCAAGAACCTAGAAAGAATTGCATCTAATGTGAAAAAAGTAGTATGAATTGACTAATTTCAAAGAGGCCTGTTATGTTTCTACGTATATAGATTGAAGTTATCCACATACATGATAGGAAAATGATCAAAAAGAAATTGTATAGCTATGAAATTTAGCAGAAGCATGCTCTTTAAAGAGGCACTCAAAATTTCCCATGTATCTAATTATATATTTATATGTACAAAACCATCCAGGTACACTCTTCTCAACTAACTCGCCCAAATGACAAGAATCACATAGGACCATGAATTTGCCAAATCAGCAAGATTTTCTATTTCTTCTTAGCAATTTGGATTGTAAGCTGACATAAAAGGTCCTTTTGAGCTAGTGTTTAGTAATAAACTAAACACCATTGCCAACATAGTGGTGAAATTTACTGGATCGGCCTACTTATGATATGCATGCTACTAAATACGAATTCACAGTCTTGCATTAACCATCACATAATGCTCAAATTTACCTGCTTAGATATTATGTCTTTGGAATAATATGATTCATGCACCATAGTAACTCAATATAAAAGTTAACATGATTAAACCGATATCAGCAGTAAAAAAAAGGTTTCAATCAAATAAATAAAACAATTAATTTGAGAGGATAAAAAAAATGTCATACTATGTTTGAGATAATTTGTTGTATCCTCTGTGATACATATGTTCTTAGACTGATGGAATAAGCGACCAAAAAATAGTCCTTGGCGTACTAACACTCGATCTAAATTATTAACTAACTAACTTTGCACTTTAAATAGTTCCAAATGCAAGTGAACCAAATAGACTTACAAGACACAGCAACTGCAACCAAAGGATGCATAAAGACACTAGAAAATGCTCTATACCATGCAGAAATAGGAAGTTGGGACGAACCTGGAAGAGGATGGTGAGGCGAGCGAGAGGGGCCGTGCACGTCTTGCTGACGGCGCCGGCGACGCCTCCGGCGAGGAGGTGGGATACCGTACCAATCTGGGGCTGATGCTGCTGTTGTTGCTGATGGTGTTGCTGTGAGGAGTACCTCCTCACCCCCTCAACGGCGCCAGCGCCAGCGCCGCCGGCGACATGCCCGGCGGTGAGAGCCCTCTGCCCTCCGCTTTCCACCGCGACTCCCACCGCCTTCGTCTGCATACGGAAAGATCGCGCGAAACGAAGGAACAAAAAAAGAGGTCGCCGGAACCCTAGAGAGAGGCCCTCGGAACAGCGCCGGCTTCCATCCACGTCGGAGCTTGAAACCCTAGAGTTGGGGCAAAGGCAAATCGCGGGCCGTCCCCTGGAACAAATCCACTGTTAACAACTTGGAATTATTTTGATCTCGATAGAGGAGAGAACAAGAACGGAGATGCTCCTCAACACTTCCCCCAATATTTAGATTTTTTTCTTCTCCGTTTTTTGGTTAATATTGGAATACAAGTCGGAAAAGAAATATTGCAAAATGTTGATTTTTTTTATTTTACTAAAACATACAAATATTGAAAAGTATTAATATTTTTTCAAAAAAACAAATTCATTGTTCGCAACTTTAAAAATGTTTGAGAATTTTACTTTTTTTTTATTAATCTTATTGATAATTTTAAATGTTTATATAAGTTTCAAAAAAAAGTAAGTTTGCACATTTATTTCTCTTTCAAATATAATATTAAAATATGTTATTCGATCTTTATTTTCAAAGAAAAACGTCTTAAGATCAGAGTCAAGAATTTTCTTTCTCAGTCGACCAAAATTTATATACAACTTTGGCAATAATATTTTCTGCTTTTAGAATAAAGATATTATGAAAGACAAATTATAAGTAGAAGGATAGATAAAAATAGCATGTTGCCATGCAAAACAAATCTCATCGCTTTCAAAGAATCTCTTAATTGTTTTCATAGCAATTAGAAAGAGATTCTTGGATCATAAACAAAAAATAATTCAAATATAGGATACCTACCTAGAAGTTTTCACAATTCGAAGATTTAATATTTTCTAACTTTATCTGTAACTCACTAGAGACTAAAAAAAATAAAGAAAAGATGTATACGGACGAGATATCCAGCAATAAGAAGAAGAACGGGAATTGAATAGAGGAACTCTCGAGCATTGAGTCATATATAATATTAAGAGGTCGTTTGGCGCATTCCCAATTTTTATTAACCGGTAATTTAGATTATCATTAAAATACTTCACCACTTTATAAATTACCGATAATATTATATATAGCGTTTGGTAAGTAGCAAAAACACATATTATAATTCAAATTATGAAATAAAAAATTATTAAAATATCCTCCAAAATTATTGAATTAAAATAAATATAAATAAAAAAAGTGAGTTAGGTCAAAATATGAGTTTATATTATCAACCATTTGTAAAATAATTAAAAAAATAGAAGATAATGTTGAACACTATTATTTTGTAATAAAATATAAATATTTTAAAGTTCGATTGAAGAAATAATTTTGTATGCATGTCATCTTGTTGGTAATCTGGAAAGACACCTCCTATGGGTGCTATCTTCATTACCAGTGATGTGGTAATTTAGATTACCAGAGAAGTAAAAATCACCGGTAANAATAATTTTGTATGCATGTCATCTTGTTGGTAATCTGGAAAGACACCTCCTATGGGTGCTATCTTCATTACCAGTGATGTGGTAATTTAGATTACCAGAGAAGTAAAAATCACCGGTAATCTATTGCAGCCAAACGTGGTAATATCGTGGGCCCTGAGAATTTTAAATTAAATAACCGGTAATCTATCTGGATTACCTCATACCAAACGTCAGTTTTACCTCAATTTGGTATCACTCGTGGCCCACACCGAAACAATGCTTT
The DNA here is from genome assembly GCA_001647135.1 of Pontederia paniculata. Classification (NCBI taxonomy): domain Eukaryota; kingdom Viridiplantae; phylum Streptophyta; class Magnoliopsida; order Commelinales; family Pontederiaceae; genus Pontederia; species Pontederia paniculata. Next base: position 15,097 of record LTAE01003816.1, on the reverse strand, counting down.
ACTCCTACATGTCCAATCAATCGTTGCGCCTCAATGCATTTCGGGGAGAACCAACTAGCTCTGGGTTCAAGTGGCATTTCACTCTTAACCACAACTCATCCATCGTGGAGCCCCAACGAGGACGGTATTACTGCGGGTCAATAATGCTACTCCCTCTTTTTATACCGGAAAAAAGATAAGAAAATATGAAATATTCTCTTGATTTCCAACCTCTTGTTTCTAAAGGTTGCCCTCTCTCTGTTGGATTTTGGTCCAGCCTACTATGACCCATAAAAACACTAAAAGAAATAGGACTTTTGCTTCAAAGTTAGGGTTGTTTTCATTTTTCTCCCCTGAATTATCGTAAATTTTTTGTTCTACCTCTAAATTATAAAATTGAGCATAGGCAAGTCTAAACTTTTTTCGATTGGACGATTTCATCCAACAGTCTAGTTTTCTATTATCTTAAATTAATTTTAATTTATTAAATGACTATTTTATCATTTTAATAAAAAATTAAAATCTCTCCCTCATATATTCTCTCTCCTCTCTCTCTCCTATTTCTCTTCTCTCCCTCTAGCGACCTCATGCTAGCGGAGATGCCTGCTCTCTCTCTCTCTCTCTCTCTCTCTCTCTCTCTCTCTCTCTCCCCCCGCTCACGCATGGCTAGCTTGCCTGAGCGAGCTCACAGGTGGCAAGCTCGCAACGACCAACTCGCAGCGGAGAGCTCGCCATGCGATCAAAGCCAATGACCGTGGAGTTTTAATAGTGTCACGATCAAAGCCAATGGCATTCATAATCGATAACTGTTCATTAAATATTGTATTGTTTTAAATAATGAAAGACAAGGTAAATAAAGAAGAAGAATATGGTCCAAAGTAAGATATTCACTAGTCTTGAACCTATTTATGAATATTATTGACATCATGATGAGAGATGCAATTGAGGTTCTTTCTGGTGATGGACCAAAGGTAATGATCAAACCAAAGGATTTAAGTTATTAAAATAATGACAAGACAAAAAAAGTAAAGATAAGTAAAGCGAATTTATTGATTTTGTAAATTGTTTTACTTATCGTATCTTCGTATATGGTTTATCCTCTTGCATTGTTACTACCTTTTACATATTGAATTTTATCATTCATCAGAGAATTGTCTCTCATGCTTTTGATCTTGCAAGGTAACATGACAATGAATATATGATGGCATACGTGATGCAGACGACAGTGATGTGGTGGTTGCACATGATCAGATTTAGATTGAGTCAAGTCTATTTTTATTTAACAATGTAAAAAAGATAGTTCATGTTATATTTTAAAACCATCGACTTTCGCATATGTTGTTATGGTCAAAAACAAAGTCAAAGATATAAGTTGGTAGCGTCCCCGGGAGAACATTTTGTCAAGTGACAAGGGTGTGCATCTTGGGGTGTTACACTAGGTCCTCAAATTTAAAGGTCATGAAAAATGTATGATCCTATTATATTTTATCACAAGTTTACATTGCTCAAAACCTTGTTAATGTAAACCTTTTTCATGTTGATCATAATAGCATGCAAACAATTCTATTAAAATGACATCGACACAAAGGTTAGCTTACAAGAAACATGGTGCAAATGAAAAATTGAATCTTCATTCACCAAAATGTCATCATATTATCATTAAAATATGATTAATTTATATAGATTGAATTAAAATATATAATTAAGCTTATTAATTATAATTAATAATTGATTTATCTCTTTCAACACTGGCAAGAACTCCAATAATATTTCTCATTATGATGTTCCTAATCTTTCATCAATAGGTTCAAGCCAAGTGAATATTTTACTTTGGATCATATTATTCTTCTTTATTTACCTTGTCTTTTATTATTTAAAATAATACAATCTTTAGTGAGTCTTTACCGATTATGAAGATCGTTGATTTTGATCCTAACGCCATTAAGGCTAGCTAGGCCTAGGGTCTCTCTCCATGACCCAAATAAATCTCATAAAATGTGATCCTCGAAGGAACTCGTCAATCCTCGTAAGGACCCTTTGTTTCCAAAAGAACGGACTGTGATTTTCAAAGGAACTCATCAATCCCTATAGGGATCCTTCATTTTTGAAGGAGCGGACAACACTAGGGGCCATTAATAATTTGTCTACTCATACCATTCACAGATTTATTTAAGCACGTGCAAAGTTTCATTTTAAATCCTAATCCAACTATAAGTTATGACTCATACAACCATCATTAAATCATGCCATATGATCAATATAATAATACAAAATCAATTGTAGGTTTAAACTCATCACCCGTCAAAAGCGGCCCGCATCTTGGCAAGACACAACCCATTTCCTCGGATTGTTTGGCCGTCTACAATTAAATCACGTCATGACACACTTGCATCGGGAGAAGACAACCTATGTCGCGTGTCTAACGTGGTTGATTCAAAGACTTGATCCATGTCAGGGTGACATGGCTATTTCGTTGTTGGTTAGAACACGACCTGCATCCGGGCGACGTGATCAGCATCTGGCATATTCTATTTGATCATACGACCCATGTTCGAGAAGGACATGATCCATGTCGGGGTGGTGGTGCTGTCGACTAAGGAACATGGTCTGTGTCATAATTAATGCGAAAATCCATTATAGGCAAATACATTCTAGCAAGTGCACTAGTCGTTCAAGTAATAAAGTGTAAAGAGTAAGAGTTGTTGATCTTACGAAGAATTAGTGTTAACTATCTAATCTCAGAGGTTAATAAGAGATGATATTAGTTTCAAGTTTAATTTTTCTCTAGAAAACAAGAATAAAAATCATCATTAATAATGATAATGAATGATGACTAGGGCTTGGATGATTACAAGGATGAGGAATAAAATTAGCACTTTCTCAGAAAAATCATTATGCACAAATTTTGCTCAAAAGTTAACTTTCCAAATGAATTAGAAAAATGTATTAATATGTCCTTTCTTAATTGATAAACCAACTATCGAGATGAGAATAATCTAACAAGCATTCCTTATAAGTTGTACCGTTTAGATTATGATTAGATGATGCATTCAAATGTATTCCTAAATTATTAAATTATTCTTAATGGATTAATCTAATAAATCACGTACTAACACATCCTTAACGGATCACAATAGCATGTCATAAATATAATTGACTACACTGCATAGTTAATGATCAAAATATCATTGATAGATACATGGTATCATAAGTGGATAGCATTTGACTTCTTCTAATTGGAGAAAACTTCTCATTAAAATATATTTTCATCTTTTTAATATAAATAATATATTACTTTTTATCTATTCTTTTCATTTTAGTAGGCGTTTATTTAAAAAAAAATCATAAANTATATATATATATATATATATCGTTCACACTTCATAGGCCTACAAACCGATTGCTCGAAATGGGCCATACGAGATGACCAAACTGTAGCCAGGAACTACTGATACCAGGCCGTCAAGCACTTGGGAAAACCAAACCTTTTTTTGTGAGAAATAATGGAAGAAGAATTATAACTAATAAAAAAAATATAGATTTATTGAAAGTAATCTCGACGATTTAAGTTTTAATTTTGACCTTTCACAATAAAAAAACTTAAGAATCCTTTATCTTCATTAATCCAATGAAAAAGGTTAATAATCAGTATTATAGATTAGATGTGGTTAAGTTGGTCACTTGGAATGAGGGGAAATTATCACCATATTCATTCTTTTTTAAGTTAACAAATGCATATGAGAAGGGGAATGACTGTTCTTCTGAAACTGAATCTAAATTGTGTTTATTTTGTCAAAAACAAGGTGTAGAAAATAGTTTCTAATGAAACAATTGATAAAAAATATGAGTAAAAGTAATATAATATAATATAATACTTGATATATAAAATGATCATCCTATTTATTTATTTCAAATTCAAAAAGTTTTATGGGATGTTTTTTTTTTTCAAAACCCGTATTTTTATAGATCTTATACTTATGAAAATATTAACCATTATTTTATTCAAAAAAAATCAACATCAATCCTATATTATATTATAGGTTCTAAATATGTGGCTTATACAATTTTTATTCATAATTATATAAAAAGAAATTAAGTTCATATATGTTAAACGTATTCTATATATATATATATATATATATATATATATATATATTTCTCCTCAATGATTTTTTAAATTTGAAAACCATCTGATTTTTTCCAAATTTAACAAATCCTAACATGTCGGATCGAGTTTATATTTTAGCTTTTCAAAATTTCAGTTTTTTTATTACACTCCTGACAAGAACATATTATGCTTCGTTGCTAATTGTGCAAGCAAAAAACTTTAAACTTAATACATATGTCTCATTAATTAAGTCGAAATATTCTCCTTACAAAAAGAATAAAAGAAACGATTTCCTAAACATATATCAATTTTTTTTATTGGGACAAAAAATCTTTAGATTTCTACTTTGTTACAGAAAAAAAAAACCAACGAAAATATTTGTTTTTTTTCTATAAAATGACATAAGATAACTCTCCATAGAAGGAAATCTACGTTATAAATGGCTCCTTTAATTCACACTGCAGGCCAACGCCTACTTACATAGTCAAAAACTCCGCGAGCAGAGAACAGTAAGACTATCAAATCATGCAGATACAGGAGATCTTGTCATTTCCAAGAAATGACAATTATCCAAAGGGTAACAGTACATGTCATTTCCAAGAACAAAGACATCACTGTTTGGCAACAGCAATACCTCAACTTACATGCAGATAAAACACTGTAATGTACTATTTAATCATCTCTCACATGTTTATGGTGGCCATCATCGCACGTAAGGAAATCAAAGGCATATACGGTTATGTACCCCAAAATAAAAGCATATACGGGTGCGAGTACTGATATTTTTAAAGGGAAATAAAATGACATGCATGCCATATATATATCTGAAAACCCCTACTTGAAGCAAACATTTTTAGCTTCCCACGATATGAACAAATGATATGATCTGACCTGTGTTTTAGTGTAGAGCCCTCGCTTCAAAGCTTTGATTGGAACAAGGCAGATACATTTACACCTCCATTTATAAACAACTAATATATTTAGAAGTTGTCAACCAACGCAAGCACGAACAGGTAGTTGACATTTGTTGGAAAAATATTACGTTTGGTTTGGCTTGACACATCTGACAACCCAAAACTCAATTCTCTTACAATGCTTGCTGCAGAAACCACAACTTTTACATGCATGACAGCAAATCTCATTTTCAAATGAAAACATATGCTTTGTTCAAGTATCATTCATTGCGTGATCCAATTCACTACTACTTATATAGTTATATGTATAATAATAGCCACCACCCAACACATGCTTTTAACGTTCTTTCAATCAAATCACACACTTCTTCGTTCTCCTCGCCAACTTCTGGAAATCACCGAAAAGCCAAAAGAAATCAGTACCACTTCCGCATGAATTAGAGTATCACATGCTTAAGGTTACAGCGTGCCAATTAAGAGAAGCATGCAAACCTTGTTTCTGAGTATAAACACCGAGAACACAACCAATTACAGACCCGTGCAAGAAAAATGGTAAGTTCGCTGTTCGGAAGAACAACTATATATTATCCAACAAAATCGTGAAGCAAATGGTTGCTAACATCTTTACCAAACGGTCGCGGTTGGGGCGAGTAGGCGCTCAAAGAGTAGGCGTCGTTGCACTCCTCGAGGCCGAAGCGACGGGCGACGTTGACAGGTAGACGCTCGCCGAGGCAAACCCCGTCGTTCTGGTGCAGGCCGAGGGTGAGGGACACGCTGCTGTTGCTCACGTTGACGCCGAGGTGGTGGTGGTGGTGGTAGTGGTGATCGTTGGAAAGATCGCCGTAGACAAAGTTTACAGGCCCTGAGGTTGGATTGGACGTCTGCTTGACCTCCTGTCGGATGCTTTTCGCCAAAGGTGGTGGCGGTGGTGGTGGATTCATAGCGCTGCTGCAGACTTGGAGATGCTCAGAGATGAAATGAGATGGGTCGGGAGATGATGGCTGCCGGGCGTGTTTGCCGCCCGCAACTTTAGCGGGCTGCTGCCTCTGCTGCATATCTAAAGAGTGCACCTCCTCAACCATCGGCTTCCAAAGCCTAACTCTCGCGTTGATAAACCAGTTGGAGACCTGCATTGCATCAGAGAGACAGATGGCACAGCTAAAAGTTTAGGGACTAAAATTTCAGGCAATCAAACCTGTTGACACAGGATATCAACATGCATTAATGCTGAGAATTGACAGCAAATTTAAACGATCTCTTACTGACACCACAGTAAGAAAACGAACAAAATATAACATTGGTTCATCTACCGAAAAACACAGCATTGGTTCAGATATGATAGAAGTCTTACTTGATTCCTTGTTAGACCGGTCTGTTTGGCCAACATCTGTTTGTCAGTGTCAGTTGGATACCTGAATGATCATAGAACATATAAGCATACTACGTTCCTCATAATATGTTTGACTAGGACGAGCAAAGAAAAAGATAACAGCAGGCTTTTGGCCTGCAGAAGGAATTCGAATTATGCACTGTAAATGACAGCTAAACTGCTAAAGTGGCAGATTCAGGACATTAGATTAAATATGCACTGCAAGCAACAGCTAAAGTGCAACCACATCCAGAAGATAAAAAACAAATTCTGACAACTATAACAAATAGCAGGTTTCTGAATATGCTATAATGGCAGATATAAATGCCTTATTTAGCCTCAAAATATATGGGCTTACATGAATATTAAACTTACACACTAAGATCTAATGTGAAAATACATTAGTGCCTAATGAGAGACCATCGCTTATTTAATGATGAACAGTGACGTACGAAGGAAAAGCAGATTGTAATGCTGTCACAACTCCGTAGGAGATTAATAAGGGGGTCAGGGTGATAGCTTACGGATGCAAGAAATGTTCAAATAGCCATGCGCGGAGCACGGACACAGCACGTTCAGGAAGACCTCTTTGGGGTCGCCAAACATGAGGCTGACCAATGGATGCTACTGCACTGTTTGTCGACCTTAGAACAGAACCGCCACCACTCACAAGACCAAAGGCATTGACATCCTCTGATCTGCTTCCGCCTTCCTTTCCCAGAACCTTGCTAAGGTGGCATAATTGATCAGATATCATGTTCTTGAGATACCTGAAGTTTTTGTACATGATCTTGAGAGCCATTGAAGCGTATGGAGCAGCAGTACTTAAACCCGCAACTGATTCAAATGATGTAATAATATCTTGCACCTGCTGATGATACTGTTTGTATCTTTTGTAAACCTGCAAAGGCAATAATAAAGCTTATAAAAACCGCAGAAATCTTACATTTGGCAGATCGGGAGTTGTGTTTTACAGAACTTTTTGTGTCAACAGGAAAGACAAGAACAATTCCAGTCAGAAAGAGAAGCAGAAAGCTTTGAATTAAAGTGAACATGAATAAAGATCAATGGCCTGATGTCAGGAGGATTATTCAATAAACCTAACTAGTAGTATCATGAATTCAGATAAAAATGCTCTCAGATTAAGCCTTGGTTGGAAAGAAGAGGCTCAACATCAGATGTTACTAAATAATCTTCCTGACTTTGCCAGAGTTTTAAGGAATTTCAAAACATAGCGAAAGAACAACCTAAATACCTTTTAGTGGAATGCTTTTGTTCCCAACAATGAGGAAACAAGCCAGTTCCACGATAGATGAAATAAAAGTAATATTCCCCAGTTGCACTAGCAACCAAAGACATAAAACATTTAGGATCAAAGGCATGAAGCAACGAATTCAAGAAAACTAAAAATGTTTCCAAATCGATCCTCTCTGCATCTGCGTTAAAGCATCCTACAAAATATAAAATCACAATAGAAACTTTCTCGTGTTATTGCAGGCAAACTAATAGATTTCCATATACCACAACCTTGGTAATAGAATTTTCCTGACTACCAAAAAGTTCACAAATTGGGCATAGCAAAAAAACTATTTATATTTTTATATATTTAAATCTAATGATAATTTAAGGAACCATAACCTAAATACATTGCAATCAACAATGCGAAATCACTACAAACAATAAGTACTACATGATGGCTCAGGACTATAATTCTATTTTCACGGTTAGCAATGAAACTAATTGCTAACTAATATGAAGTTATTCCTTGAAGAAGAAAAGATAAAAACTGCACAAGAAAAAGATCCTTGCACGGTACCAATAACATTTGTCTAATCTGCAGTGTGCTCCCTAGTATTAAAAGTACAACCCTAATTGAGTTACACTGCATAATTAAGTACACATATTAATCAGATCTTTCTGCTCATATAATACTCAGGATGCAAAGGTGGAGACAAAGAGAGAGGAGAGAGAAAGAAAACCCTAATCACAGAACAGCAATGGTGGATATCGATGCAATCTCATGTCATCAACAGTGGCAAAGATCCACCAGCTGCATCCAAAGCAATTAAGCCTTTGACGTGATGGAACACTATAAAATTTCAAGTCACAGTTTGCTTCGTCGTGAATCAATAAATCGCATCGGCCTCTTTGTCATAAAACTCCATTAAGAAACAGAAAAGAAAGAGAAGCGAATGGCGAGTTAATTCCTTCATTGGATCCATCACAAAGACAAGTAGAAGTAACATAAAGTAGTGTAATAAAAAAACTTGATTTAATTATGCATAAGGAACGAGTTTTATTCTTGAACGCAGTGATCACCTCGTCGAGCATGGCGATCAGATTGGTCTTCTTCCAGTGCTGCTGGGAGCCGCTCGGCTCCGCCTGAGCACTCGAGAAGCCATTCCTGCGGTGATCCGCGAGGGCTTCCTCCATCGGATCAGCGTCCAGCAGCATCTCACCGTCGACACAAAGACCGCCACCACCACCTCCTCCTCCTCCGGCTGCACTACAAGCCTCCTCCAGGAGCTTCCGCGCTGGCTCCAAGAACTTGGATCGGTTGAGTACAGCAGCGTAGCCCGTGAAGGGACCGAGCGGAGCCGGCCGAACGCTGAAGTGGTGCGGCTGCCTCGGCACCGACGAGAGGGACAAAGAGAAGCCTCGCTGCGGGGAGATCTCCGGGTGGTGGCGCTCGTCCGGCGGCAAAGTTTGAGCGTTTTGATCTACGAACGCCTGGGTCGCGGTGGGTTCAGCGAGGCCGCAGTAGTTAGGGTTCTGGGCGTAGTAGTAGGACAACGACGACGAAGACGATGAGGAGGAAGAGAGGAAGGGCGGCAGTGCGCTCGGATGGTAGAAGGTCGACGGCGCAGCAACGTCTGCATCGTGGAGCTGTAGAAGCGAAGTAGGCGGCGGCGGCGGATAAGGAGGGGAACCTTCCGCCGGGAACCTGAGCTTCTCCCTCCGGCTGTGCTGCGGCACGTGATACATGATCTGGTGATGATGGCTGGGTTGGTGGTGGCCAAGGAGCAGCTGGTTGTCTCCTAGTGCTCCGTTACCTTCGCCCATGACGACGAAGCGATCGGAGGCCGAAGACATGGCTCGACGCGGATCTCCTTTTCCTGCACTGTTACGATCCTGTTCTGTGTTCTGCAACTCCGAGTGCTTGGCGGGCGGCTGCTGGGGAGAGAGAAAGAGGTGGAGAGGAAGAAGCTAAAAAAAAATGGCGCAAGTGTGGATTAACGCCTGCCAATTACCAGCAACTTTTTGTTTGTTCTCTTCTTCTCCTCCTCCTCCTCCTTGTTCTCCTTCTCTTCCTTTTGCTGTTGCCGTGCTTTTGAGAGAGAGAGAGAGGAGAGAGAAAGAGGTTGCAGGGTGAGCAGTAAAAAAAGAAAGCAGAGGAAAAAGTGGAGATATGATTAGAAATTGAGAGAGAGAGAGAGAGAGAGAGAGAGAGAGAGAGGGAGGATGAGAACTGTTACTTCTGCATATGCTTATAATTGCAAGAGTTCCAACATCCAGCTACCTTTTTAAGGGACAAAACTAATAGCGTAATAAAGTTGCTAATTTAGTAATATTTAGGGAAAAAAAGTATTTGCGACAACTAGCAAAAAAAAATTGCATGCATCATCAACATTATTCAAATTTTATTTTTGAGTGAATTATTGTGTTTGTATATATCAAATGATATATTTTATTCAAATATTTTCAGGTCTTTATTTTTTCCCCTCTTCATCTCCTACGATTTGTTCATTCTTTATATATATTTTATTTTCATTTTTCATCAGCACTTTTATATTCTCTTAATAATCCTCTGAACAATTAAAAAAATGTCACCATTTATATTTTTTTTCAACTTTTTAGTTCAATTAAGTTATACGAGTATAAGAAGGATGAGTTAGAAGGATTTAAATTTTCTAATTTTTTCTCTGAACCAGAAATAAAGCTATCTTAATGGTAATATTCAAATTTTATTTATTTTATTTTATTATGAATGTAATGCTTTTTAATTACATTTTATTTTTATTGTAATGATAGTACCAATATTTTTATTTATGACTAATGTATTTTAAGTTATAAATATATTCCATTTTAGTTTATCTCATTATAGTAATTTTCTTTAGATAAAATTTAGTTAAAATGTTCAAGACGTTAAAAAGAAAAATTAAGAAATCTTAAATGAAAAATTGAATAGTAAAAAAAACTTAGTTTATCTTGTTCGAGAAAAAAATACTTTGGAGATAACTAAAATGAAATTAAAACTTTAAATAAATCAAACATAAGGAGATGATAAGGGGTGAAATCATTGAAATAAATTAACTTTGGAACGACCATAATATTTTTAAAATGATAATAGAGACATCTTAGTTTTAAAATAAAAGCCAAATAACTTAATTATATTTTCACGTTAATAAAAAGTATGCAGCGAAATTCAGAGCAAAATAAAACCTTAAAGGAAAAAGAATAGAGATGATATTTGATTATAAAGAGCCAAAACTTTTCTAAAATAATATAAAATATAAATTTGTTTGGTTTGGAAAACCTAAATAGATTAGGAGGTACGTTTTCTTTCATGTATACCTATGATCTCAGAAAATAATGAGATTAACTCGCAATTTATCAACGTGTTGGGCCATTTAAGCTATGAGAATTGTTAGGTTAAAATTTTAGGAGAATACTTGACTAATTCAGATCCAAGTTGAATTAATTAAATTCGTAATGTTCTCAAATTCACATATGTCGTTAGTGACAAAATATAGACGTAGAGACGTTAAGATATTAATTTTTTTATTTGATTTTATACGAAAATAATAACTTTAAAATAATTTTTTTTTTAATAAGTGTAGCCAAATGAAATATCCTTTCACATTGTTTAATGTAAAGAAAAGATAGAGATAATAAAACTTGGTAAAAAAAACTAATTTAATAGCACACTAAACTCAAGCTAGACTCCTCAGTTGCAAGTCATCATATCATGAATGTTTGCATCATTAGTGCCACCACTTATTAATTGTGTTCATTGCCTATAAAATCAAAAGTAGAGGAGGTAATTCTCCTATAAACGTAACATTTAATAGATAAAATCATATAAATAGATATTGTGAGGTAAAAAAAAATACTTTATCTTTCATTTCTTCTACCTTTTACCTTTCCATTCATTGATCAATAACTTGTTCAGTTACAACAATCTCGACTACATTGCTATGAAACAATGTTCATTCTTTTCAATTAAGTGAATTAAATCCTAGTTCAGTCTTTTACTTATGATCCTTTATTTATTTTAACAATTCTTTGTCCTAAGTTACTCAGTGATCACAAATCAATCATTAATGAGCTTTTTAATAAGCATGAAGATCAGTCAATTCAGTAGATAATTAAACTTGAGGGAATTCAGTCACAATTATCCTCGAAGGAACTCATAAGAGTTTAGTCCGAGCATGAACTTAATGAACCGGAGACTCTGTTATAGAAATTTCAGTAGGAATCAATGGACTTGAGAAATCCTTTTTGCAGAAATTTCAATAGGAACCAGTGAACCTAAGAAATCCCTTTGCAAAAGTTTCAGTATAAACCAATTGATAGTTGCTCATGAAGGAGTCTAGTTACCCCACACACAAGGTTCGTGTTGACAATTTATCAGGAGCCAAATCATACGAGATAGATTCAAGCACATATAACATTCTTCTTTTAAACCCTAATATTATATAAGTCTAGGATTTTCATTTCATACAACACTCAATCATCTAATCAATAAAAAAAACAATAACTTCAATCACATACCTGATGGCGGAACACGATCCGCGTCTACAACAGACACGGTTCATTTTTGGATGTTATGTCAGGACTTTGTTTTCGTGTTGGAACACGACATCGTTGTTACATAACGTGATTTTGTTTCAAGCTATATGTTTCATGTCAATAGATTGCGGTCAACGTTCAAGGCGACCTGACCCACATGATATGACACTCATGACATGACCCGCGTTTAGAGGCAACATGGTTCCTGCAACAATGGACATGGTCTGCGTCAAAGGCGACGCGGCTCGCGTATTCCACTTTGGTAACGTTTTTAAAAAGCACGACCCACGTGCACGGGGTGCGGACGCGGCCCGTGTCCTGGAAGGACACGCCCCGTGTTTTATCTATCGTCGTTATTTTCATCCCATGAACAATAATTAATTTTTCGGTAAAGCCCCCTAATCTATCATATTCATATGAAAGTCTCTAAGTTTGATCCTTACATGATCCGGTAGTTAACTAATTCTTCTTGTTTCCTGTTGATCCTCCTCGTTCCTTCTCTTCTAGTCCATAAGAGAGAGAGAGAGAGAGAGAGAGAGAGAGAGGCTTCTTGTGCTTTAAACTTGGGAGAGAGGAGAATAATGAGGTCTCCCTCTTCTCTAACCCTCTTTTTATAAGTTCTTTCAAGGTGTAATCCAAGTCAAACTCCAATTCATCTTCATCTTTTGTTTTATCTCGGATTAGCCTTGATCATTATTAATTTACTTTCTCTAGGATGATAAAACATTATCCTTTTATTTCTTAGTCGGATACAATGTCAGTGGGACAACACGGTCTCGTGCTCCTCCTGAATGCGGCCTACGTTGGGTTTAGTTTCATTCCTTCATATAACATGGTTCGAGTCCTATTCAGACACGATCCGCTTTTTACCAACACAATCTGTGTGCTTCATGGACACTACCCGTATTGAGCCGTTTCTTTTTCAACGTGAAACATGGTCAGTGTCCGAACCAGACATAGTCAGTGTTTTTTTCTTATTTATTTTAATTATGTAAACTTTTCGGGTGTTACAAACTCACATTAAGTGTTGTATATAATTCAGTTTAAGTTAAAATTCATTCTCAACAAATAAAATGTTTCCTATTGTGTAACCAACATTCTTTTACCTTCCCTAAGTAAATAAAACTATTGTTAAATATCAATGCCTCTACCAATACATTCGGTTACAAAAAGTTTCAACCCCTCTCTAGAAATTCTATTTATGTTACTATCACGTTACCCTTTTCCAACTTTACTTTTTCTTGGTTAAAATCGAATTTTCATTTGCGAATCTATAGTTTCGTATATATGATTTGTTCTCCTACCTTGATGACAATCAACCATTTTTAAATGTGCTCATCCTCGTGTTGTGATAAAAAATAGCATCATGTCAAAAAATGATATTCGAACAGCCGGTCCAAATTCCACTTTGTGAACCATGCCAGGTCGAGCTACTCATTTTTGTATTTTTTCTAAAATTTTTAACATTTTTTAAAAAGCCAAATTTTACTATAATAAAATTTATTATTTATATAATACACTATGGTATTTAATGTAATTATACTAAATTGGTAAATTAATAATTAAATAATAGTATATGATATTATTCTATTAATTATTATTATATATTATCTAAGAGTATGTGCTTTATAAAAAAATAATTTTATTATAAATATTAAATCCTTAAATTATGTTAGAGGAGAATTTTAAAAATCCAGCTTAAAAAACTAGATATCTTAATTATAAAAAAAATCTACGTGTAATATTTATTTAATAAAAAATATATATTTTATATATTAAAATAATTTGATCATGCCCCGACTATGCAACTCGTGCTTACTGGACACATGTCGTCGAACAAAAAAGATCCCTATGAGGATGGCATCACGGGCCTTAGTATAGAGATTGACAACTTGTAGGGCTAATCTCGGCCAAGCTCAATCCTGACATGGCCCAAACCTGAGCCCGACCTGGTACAATCCCTAGGCTCGCATTCGGGCTAGGTCGGGTCGTCTATTCGGGAATTTTGGCTTGGCATGGGTCCGATGAGCACGAGTCTTTCCGACACGGTTGAACATGATCAATTGTTTTAGTATATATAAAATATAAATAATTTTTATCGGTATATATTATTCAAAAGAGCTTTTGGTAGTGAAGGTACTTATATTTTAACATGAGTGCAAATTCCTCAGCCAATACATTTTTTAAATTAATTTATATAATAAATATATTTTTATGCATCTTTTTATATAAATATATATTACTTATTAATATATTAATATCATACATTATTATTTAGTTACTAATTTACCAATTATGATATGATATGATTATATTAAATATTATATTATATATAAAGTATACACTTTATTATATATCATTCATTTTTAAAAAAATAAATAATTCAAAAATCAAATATGATAAAATAATAGCCGCTCGACAAAACTCGATTTGACACGACACGATCAAATTGAAGTCGAGTCAGATCGCTCAAATTTCAATTTCGACACGACACTTTACTGTTGAATCTAGGATCCCGAGAATGTTTTGATGATCACAAATTCGTAAGGGTGCTTAGTTTGTACTAATGAACTTGTTGAGCTGAATTTTGTAACAGGTTGACTCAAGTTCAAAAGTTGTTAGGTCGACCGAAGCTAAAAGAATGCACGACCTATGCACATGGAAGACATCTCAGAAGAAGCATATGTGTGCAGCGGTCATCCTAAGAATACAGAGTGATCGACCTATATTGAAGGAAGGTGCATGAGAAGAGGGATCAGGGGTTGACCGGTCGACCAGAGATAGATGAAGGACGACCAGAGTAAAAGGCTTAATTGGAGATGTCGCCCGATGATGAGGAAAATTGGCGATCGAAGGAAACACCTTTGTTACAAAGGATGGAGATCGGGCGGTCCTAGGAGTAGTGGACGCCCAAAGAAGACTTAGCCGAAGAAG